>CAJNDT010000265.1:125000-257237 GCA_905221615.1 Symbiodinium sp. CCMP2592 | reverse complement strand
GTGACAAAGGAGGAAAAGGAAGCCCTTACGGAAAAGGAAAAGACAAAGGAAAGGGCAAAGGATATGGATACGGAAGAGGAAAAGGTGGTAGAGGAAGACCAAAAGGAAAAGGAATGGCTCAAGTATCGGCTCAAGCTAGCTCTAGTGCCACACTTTGTGGCCGTAGAGAGTTGCGTGTTTTAACTAACGGGCCTGGGGCTCTCAACTTGCTTTTCGACAAGGTTCGAGGCCCCCACAATCCCAGTTTTAGCCTTCTCTCTGAGCCATAGCGCCCCTGACTTGGGTGTGGCTCCCACCCCTTGCTTTTCGCGTGGCCGTAGTGGATCGGGCTCGCCCTCCACCAGGACCGGCCTGAAGACAGGAAGGAAGTGGGCTATCACTCCTTCACAGGTGCGCTTCTGGGACGTGACTGCCACTCCCAAGCGCCGTGAGCCGCATCTGTCCTTCTGCCGTGCAGGGTTTAGGGCTCTTTAAGGTGGCAGACCCTTTTCGTCCCCTTCCTGGACAGTAGCTGGTGGTGCCTGAGGGCCTGGAGGCCGCGCCCCTCCCTTTCAGCTGCTCGGACCCTGCGAAACTGACAGGAGGAGCCGGTACAGACGAGTGCTTCGAAGCCCACACTGCTTCTGTGCACTGCTTAAGGGCTCGGGCGCTGCCTGCGGCAGTCGCTGCCCTCTGCCCGCCCTTTTAGGGTCCCAGCACGTGCGCAGTCTCACACCGGTTTTCTTTGGTTCTGTTTCAGTTTTTTCTCCTCGGCCGCCCTGGCAATGAGGATTGAGTTACGGCAAGGAGGAACCCCTCCTCAGGCACTTTCGAGGTCTATCTGCCTATCCCTTAGGCGATGGCCTTTAGGAGGGTTCTTTGTTAATACGCCTAGGTCTGTGTGTGTGTGCTCCCCCTGCAGTCCCTTTATGGCGTCACCGCCCTGTGTCCTGCCTACGACACACCGCGGCGATGAAGCTACTGCTGCTATCCAGGCTATTAGGGACGTGTTGCCTCCCACTCCCTGGCCTCCTTCTGGAGGTTGGCGTTTTCTTCGGCAGTTAGCTTTTGTACAGCGCTCCCTGGTGCTTTGCACTGCACTGTGCTCGGTATCAGGGATGTCCGCCTGGTTGACCTCTTTAGGCTCCGCAGGCCCCCTGGCCCAATGCAGCCCTAATTCGTCTGCAGGCACGTGGGCCCCGCGCCACCTCTTAGGAAGATGAGGGGCAGCGTCGTCCCTGCGCCTTGTTGAGGGGAAGCGTTGGCCCTGCGCTTTGTTGAAGGGCGTGGGCGGTTAGGGTTGCTTTCGGGTTAGGACCTGTTGCTCCGATGGGGGCTCTGCCGGACGCCACGACACGTGGCTTTTAGTTGAGGGAGGCCTCCCCTCCGGGGTACGGTGTGCCCGGCGTCGCTCTCGTGTTGTGTCTGTTTTCCCGTGGTGGTTTACGCCTGTCAGAACTATCTCCGCGCGTGCACGGATGAGTTTTTATTTTCCCTGCAAAACAAATTTATTTCGCTTTCGAAATAAATTAGGGCATGTGTGTGACTGTCTCATGTGAGCTATGTTAAGAGTGTTTCTCACGAAACATTTCTGCTCAAGGGAGAGGTGGGTGGGACCCCCAAAGTTTTGTAGAATTTTTCGTCTGGGGGTAGTGCATGGATGGTGCCGGGGCTCAGCCACTGAGCGAGAGAGCAGTTCGTGAGCTGCTACATGACCTTGAAGAGCGTGTGCTTGAAGCTCTAAGTGACGTGCTTTACAGAGCGGATAGACTTGAGGTCTGTGCCGGCTACTGTCCATTAGCAGCTGCCTTCTGCAGAATCGCATAGCTTCTTGTGAAGGCTTGTATCGGAGTGAGACGACTGACGTCGTTCTCGAGCACTAGACTGATGGAGCTGTGTGACAAGTCTTGTCAGGAGGAAACTGAGGCCACTAGCATGGCCCTCCCGGAAGACATTGATCTTCTGGAAGATGATGTCCAGGAGGCCAGTGTGGAGAAGCTTTCTCATGAGGCTTCCTTGCGGATGTCAGTTGCCATACAAGACGCAGGGTTAGGTTTAGGGCGTTGCGTGATTGACACAAAGCTTCCTTGGGAACTTCCGGGACTTGAGCTGGTTTTTGGTTCTCGTGCAAGTGTGCTTCCAAAAGCCAGTGATGCCATTTTACCACAGGCGGTGCCTTTTCCTGTCAGGGAATCTGTTGAAGAGGCATCCTCTTCGCGCGACTGTGCGCATCGTGCAAAGAAGGCCAGAGCAAGCGTCACCCTGGGAGCCTGCTTTCGGGATGTTGTCAATTTCAACCTTGTGGAAACTGACGCTGCGCTTGAAGAAGTCAAATGGACCAGAGCTTTAGAAATGTGGCTATTCGTGATCATGGAGGACTCCAGCTGTTCTGCGATAGGATCACGGATTAGCCGCAAAAACGGAGCTGATGCCATGAAGTGCCTTCGTGAACTCTTCGGGAAGAAAGCATCCAGTACCGTCGCAAAGCGTGGGAGTGCAATGCAGAAGTTCGTTGTGTGGGTACACAAAGCTTGCCCAGGCGAGTGTGCCCTGCCTATCACTTCAAAGCGTGTCGATGATTACATCGAGCAACTACAGGAAGCTAAGGTCCGACCTGGATCTTTCACAAGCTTTACTGAAGCTGTCAATTTCTCAGTGCATGTCGTTGGCTTGCCTTTCGATTGTGACGGATCTCTGAGGAACCCTTTCTCAGGAAAGCAGTTGTTCAGTCCTTGGGCTCGTGGGGCTGTTGCGCTGGAGATACAGAAGAAAGCAGAGAGGAGGCAGAGCGCTGTCCTAACCACTGACAGCGTTCTTTACCTTGAGGCTTTCTTGAGCGACGAGGATGAAGATTTAGTCGACCGTTACGCTGCAGGATGCATGCTCTTCGGTTTGTTCAGCCGTAGTCGCATTAGTGATCTCAGAAAGGTCAAGGATTGGATTTTGGATTTTGATTGTTTGCAAAGCCACGGGCAAGGTTTCCTTGAGTGCAGCACTCGCAGTCACAAGACTGAGAAGGACGTCGCGGCCATTGGTCTTGCCATGCCCCTTGTTGCACCGGCTGTCGGCTTAGGTAAGGTGAGCTGGGCTGTTACATTCAGCAAGGTTGCTTCTGCAGTAGGTTTGGGGTTCGTAGGTCGGCCTGAGGGGCCTTTGCTGCCCGCTCCGGACGTTACCGGAGGATGGTTGTCCAGGTCGGTGACCACCTCCGAAGCTGGGGCTTGGCTCTGCAAGATTCTTGATAAGGGAGGGCAGCCATCCCAAGGGATCACAGGTCACAGCTTGAAAAGCACTACACTGACCTGGGCCTGTAAGTTTGGTTTCGATAAGTATTCCCGGTTACAACTTGGACACCATGCCACTGGCGAAGGAACATTGCACACCTATGGCCGAGATTACTTGGCGCCTGCCCTCAGGCGCTATGATGAAATGTTGGCTGCAATCAGAAACGGAACATTCTTCCCGGACCTTACGCGCTCGGGTCGCGTGCGAGGCACTGCACAGGTTCCGAAGGTGGAGGTCTCTGATGATGAAGTGCCTGATCCCGGGTTGACCAGCTTCGCTTCAGAAGGTTCTTTTGAGGCCATTGGTGTAGCATCCGCCGGAGAGAAGAGTGATGAAGATCAGGTTGCAGCACCCACTGACCATGAGCTGTCCTCTTCGGACAGCAGTAGCTCGCAGGACGAAGTCGTTGCAGGCAGGGACCACCCCGACTTGGACAACGACGAGATGGCGTGTGCAGTCGCCCGTCCCAAGCCAAGTTGGGAACCTGGATATGTCATGTACAAACATGTTAGGACACAGGTCGTTCATCTTTGCGCACAAGGCAGTTCGACCGGAGTTTTTGCGTGTGGGCGGAAGGTGACGTCCGATTTCAAGGAGGTCGCCCAAACTAAATTTTTGTCGTTTCGGAAGTGCAAGACCTGTGAAGGGGCAAAGCCGCTCCGCGATCCAGGAGCATTGGCCGAGGCCGTTAACGCTATGATGCAGCGAAAGTCGGCTGCAGAGAGTTTGTGAAGGTGCACTTGAAAGGCATCGCCTGAGAAAATACAGGGCAGACGACTTGTGGTTTGCAAAGTGAATGTCTGTTTGTGGAGAGTCGATGTTGCATGTTCACAGCCTCCATCGAGTAAGTGACCGATGGGACTACGTGGCCGAGACGTGCCGGCCGCAAGACTTACCACCAACTTGAGCGCGCCTACATGTTCCTGTGCTCAAGAGGGCCGAGTGAACGTGCACTGCGGCTGCGCCGAGATGTGCCGGTGCCGAAGGGTTTATACATCACATGCAAGATTGCTATGGCTTCTAGGTCTTGACTGGAATACAGGATGGAATGATGAATATGCGTTCAGTTGGGAAACACTGCTTCCTAAACTGCGTGCCTTCGTACGAGCCTGTGTTTCGGAATATCATCTTTTCGATAGCGCTGTGCCAGTACCGAGTTTAGCTGTTTTGAGCCGTGCCAGTGCCATGACCTCTCTTACCGAGAGCCGAGCGGCCTTCGAGGATCGTGCGGCCGAGGTCGGATTGTCTGCCGACGACATCGCGGCCCTCACTGGATCCGGCATCCACAGTCTAGCCCGTCTAGCTTTTGCGGCAGTGCCGCCAGGGGCTACGCCTTCCAATGATCAGGTCCGCGAGCTTTTTGGTACTCGAGTAATCAACGCTGGTGTCGTCGCTGCCACAAAGCGACTGATCTTTGAGGCTCACACGATGGTTGTTGCAGATCTTAAGCAGAAAGTTGAAAAAGGGGATGATCCAACATCCCAGCGACTGAATCCTGCTGAGCGCGAAGCTCGCATCACAAGGCAGCGGGCCCGGCTCACAGGGTTAACGCACCGTGGAGTGGAAGAGGTCGCATTCGAGGCGTACAATTTGGTGTACGGCATGTTGCAACAAGACACGCTTGTGTACCAGCATCCAAACAAATTCACCACGCGTCAGCATGAACTTCAGCTTAAGAAGGCGGTGAAGGAGGTTTCGTTGGATGGGAGTGGCTCCTTGACAGTGCGAGACAAGCCGCAGCAGGCCACATGTGATACCCACGGAGAGCTGGAGCTGGTTCAAGCGCTCCGCCGAAGGGCGCTCGCATTCGACCTCGTAGGCTGCTGCTCTTACGATGCTATGAACATGTATCATAGCCTGCTCATCCAGCGAGTCCAGGACGCGCCGCCGCCTAACTACGCAAAGGTTAGTGTGGTTCAGGCACTCCGCGCAGACAGAGCGGCTTTCACGAGGATCGCTGAGAAGGTGCGTAGCCTGAAGACAGGCGCGGATGGGGTCCGTCCATTGGACCGTGCCTTCGAGAACATTCTCGATGACACACATGTCAGCTTTCATCTTCTGCCGCTTGCCATTCCCGAAAAACCTAAGCACCCGCCGCCTCCGCTCAAAAGGAAGGTCGAGGATCAGCAGGCCGATGACAAAGGGAATAAGCCAGGTAAGAAGGGCAAAGGCACAGGGAAAGGTAAGAAAGGTGGTGCTAGGCTGCGTGTGCCGAAGGAGTTGATTGGAAAGTGGAGCCAGAACAAAGATGGTGAACGCTTGTGCTGGGCATTTAATATGCAGTGCGGCTGTGGAGACGCCGCCCCGGGGAGTGCATGCTCGCGCGGGCTGCACTTATGCGCAGAGCCGGGATGCTTGCAGCCTCACTCTCTTCAGGAGCATCACAAGAAAAGCGGCGCTTGAGGGCCTGGGGCCCCTGAGCTTCGGACTGGGAAGGAGCGAGTGTCCTTCCTTGGACGTGCCACTGAACGTGTGGCCAAACTCAGCATCGCTGAAGCATTTTGCATTCAGGTTTGCTCAGGGGCCGGGAGGTTCACTGCGGCTCTTCGTGCATGTGGAATGAAGCTTACGTGCGAGGGACGAGTTAGTGTTTTATCACGATCATGGAAAACAAACAAGGAACGTGTTTGTTTAGGCAGAAACGTTTTGCTGCATTGAGCATGTGTGATGTGCCTGCATGTGAACGTTGCTCAAGTCGGAGCCGGGCAGAAAATTTCGAAAGGAAATTTTCGAGAGGGGAGAGTCCCACAAGTGGACCGGGAAGGGTCCTCAAAGAAGGAAGGTTTGCGGTTGTCTCCTCAGCGTGCGAGACAACAATATTTGTGTCGTTGAAGAGTGTAAGCGCGTGATTGCAATGGCATCAGATCAAAGAGATTCTGCTTCGGATATCCACAAGCAAGTGACAGTCTCAGACAGGGTTTTTCCTTGCAAGCTTCGTTGCATAGTCGCTCTTGACCGGGTGTTGGGGCCAACGATCAGCTCCACCCTACTGCTCATGCCTCAGAGAGAGAATGCACGCAGTGTTCGCACCGACACTGCAGGCGCAGTATTACAGGTTAGAAAAGGCATAGCTCTTTCCCGGGAATCCGTGCTCGCCTCAAGCCATGTGCAACAAGCGGAGACACGTATGAGCATCATGTCAGTGCTCAGATGAAAAGAAAGGCAGGTGAGGCAGACCTGCCCTGGGACACACCTCACGGATACATTTTCCGAATGCAGGTACAAGCGAATGATCGTATTTCTCATAACACGGCCGTCACGCTCGACATCCAGCTTAGTTGCAAGGACATTGTGGATCAAGCGAAGTGGCTTGTTGCTCAAAGACTCTTCGAGCTGTTTGGTCGTTTTCCGAAGTTGAGTTCTTTTCACCTGGTTCAGGACGGCAGGCACCTTAGTTTTTCAGCGCCAGTGCTTGTAGCGAATACGCTATCACCTGTGATCTTCGTGCGAAATGCCTAAAAGCAGGAGTCTGCAGTATGTGCTCTGCGGTCTTGCTTCCGTCGCAGAGAGTTCCAAGTGACCGCAGTGGCCCATCTGACATCAAGCCGCACAAGGCGAATCCGAGGTCCCCGGTGTCGCATGGAAATCGACAGCTCGGATTACAGCGGCGATAGCCCAAGTACGCTCAGTCTCGTCAGCAGACATGTTACTGAGCTCGAGCGCCGAATTTCCACCATCCAGGCGCATGTTAGAGCGTGCGAAAGGAGGATACTCATTCTTGAACATCGCGCAGAAGCAGTCGAACCTGGCACCCCACTCAACGCCCAGGGTTACTTGCCCTGGTTCATCAGATGCTGCTGGAGCCGCGCACTGCCCTGACTCACCATCAGGGTATGTCTGCATCATCAAGGCAATCGACAGGCAGTGGGTCGGTCACTGAGAGAACACCTGCGGTCTCCCTGATGACGCGAGTTTGAATAAGCAAAAGTGTGCGTTTCTAGTGCTCCAGAGTATTGTGCAGTTCTGTCAGGCATCCCAGCGGAGATGTGTTTGTCAGGGACAGCTCCAGGAACAACCCGTAGACTGCAAATGTAGCCGTATGCAGCTCAGACACCATGTCGGCAAACAGTGAAGAGGTTTTTGAGCGGGATGAAGACATGTCGTCCTGGAGTTCGGCGTTCGCGCCGGTCAGTAAACCAGCAGATTCTCCGAAGAGCAAGCGCAAGAAGCATAAGAAGCGGAAGAAGGTGAAGAAGAGACACTCCACGACACAGGAGCGCAGGCGATGTGACAAAGAAGAGACCAAGAAGCGAAAGAAGAAAGAGAGGAAGTCGGCATCAGTCCCGGAAGATGCCGACAATCGGGCAGAGCAGTTGCCCTCCTCCAGCTACACCGCCCGAGACCCTCAGGAGCAGGAGGGTTCAGCCCACGAAGGGCTTCCCGCCAACTTGGGCAGGTGGGTCTTCCATGCCTCTTGGGAACCGACAGAAGAAGGAGACCAGCCGGAAGCGCCTCCCAAACGCAGTCCGGGGAGAGCAGCTGCGAAGATGCTGGTTCGCGCCGGCCTTCGCTGTAAATGTCATTTCGCTCTCGACTGCCCCTCTCGAGAAGGCAACAGGCACGGTCCCCAGAAGTCACTTCCTGTCGTTTTCAGACACATTCCTTGAGCAACTCTGGCCCGCGAGGGATCGCTAACACGGGCAACTCGTGTTCGAGGCCAATGCAGTGACGTGCAGGGCTGGGAGAGTTTCCTGCGTGAGCAAGACGCACCCTCGCAGAAGCCTATGATGTTTATGCTACTCGAGCCGGCTCAAGAGCTTTCAGTTTTCACCTTCGTTTCACCCTCCGTCTCACAATGGTGACGCCATTCAGCTTCGGCGCATCGCCCTACCTCCCCACTCGCATGGGCAGAGGTCGCAGAGACGACTCCGACTCCTCTGACAGTGAGGAGATGATTCCGACGATCTACGGGCTCATGCCCATGAGGCGAAAAGCTAAGAAGAACCGCAAGCACAAGAAGAGCAAAGAGTCCAAAAGAGACCGACGCACCAAGAAGAAGGCGTCGAAGAAGCGCGCACCCAAGGCAAAGAAGAGCTCGTACAGCTCTGAATCCTCCTCGTCCTCGTCTTCGCCGGAACGCCGCCGCCACAAGCGCAAGGAGCGTGCGGAAGCCGCTCCCTCGAGCCACAAGGGGGAGTCTTACCACACACCGTCCTTTACGAAGGACCATTCCTTTGGAAGTGGCAAATGGGGCGGACAGAGCTCCGGGTGGAAGCAGCCAGGCTGGCACTCGAACAAACAATGGCAAGCCAAGTCTTGGCAGCCCAGAGGCTCCGGCAAGCCCTGGAACACTTGGACGGCGCATGAGAAGGGTTACCAGTGGAAGCTCCCCGAACAGGAAGAAGAAGCCGAAGATAGGGAGGAAGCTTCCATGCAGGAAGCACTCATGAAGAGTGCAATGGAGGAGGCGTGGTCCGACCGCACTCGGACTTTGTCCTACAGTGAACTCCCGGCGGATCAGCGCGGCCCCCCCTACAAAGAAGTCATGGAGAATGTGGAAGCTGATGACATCGAGCGCATGGCCGCGCGGATCAAGGAGCACTCCCGCCTCCCGGAGGCAATGATCAACTATGTGTCCCGGTTCCTGGCCTCCCTCCCCGACGGGACGCTGCCGCAAGAGTTGAAATGGGCGCAGCATTCAGGATCGCATTTCTCCGCCTCGATCCTCGAACTGGAGCTTAAACCCGACATCGCCGCGCCGGAGCAGCTCCAGATCCCGGACCCCGTCCACTCGCAGAGTCTGACGGCCGCTCACGGCACGAAGTGGTCCTCGGCTCACGGCATTTTGAGCCAAAAGATCATCCGCCCTCAAGCAGCTCAGACCGACCAGTACCCGCCATACGGGTTCTTCGCCCGTGGCAGCTGCGAGCAGTACTCCTCGCACACGGCAATGAAGGCCCTGGAAGGGGTTGCGAGGAAAGCAAAGGCCTCGGGAAGTGGCATCGCAATTTTGGTGTCCGCAAGGGCACACGCGGTCCAACTCTTGGAAGGAGGCGTGGGCAAGCTTCATGCAGCTTGCAGAAGAGACTGGGCGGCGCGATCCTCATCGGACCAAAGTCTGTGCATCAGGTCGGAGGGCGCGACCATAAAGGCCGTGGCGTTCATGTGGCCGCGGTAGTTGCCTCCAAATCTTTTCATCTAGTTCAGTCCGAGGGACTCGAACGACCTCGGGAGATTTTGTTGTCGGGGCTCCCGGGATGATGACGAACTGCGCAACCACCGCCGAGAAAAGAAGCCGAAGCTGCCGCTTGGCTTGGAGATTGCACCCACTGAAGCGAGCATACTCCTTCGGATCATCGGATGCTAGGAAACTTGATGCATTCCCAAGGAAGACCGCCCGCGCCTCAGCAACGTCAAGCCGTACTTGAGTCATGTAAGGGTTCCAAGCATCGAGTGTCAGGAAAGACAGTGAGGGAGCATCCCAGAGAAACTGCCCACAGAAGGGCGAAACTGGCCCTGAGTGTGCCGCGGTAAATCGCTCTGGGAGTCAGAGCTGTGACGTTTCGCGAAGAAGCAAGCTTCGCTAGAAGTCCTCCGAGCAGAGGAAAACGCAGCGGGGAGATCCGCAAAACTCGCCGTCGCATGTCGCAGTTGTTTTCTGCTGAGCCTCTTGCCGTGTTGCCTTTGTCCGTGCAATTTCCTCGTTTGTCCCTGCGTTCTGCTCGAGCAAGCCGTGTCACAGTTTTGAGCCACGCTGAAAGAGAATGTATTGCCAGGACGGGCCGAGGAGCCCTTGCTAGATCACGAGGTGGAGTAGCCTCACAAAGAAGCGAGCCTACGGCATTTAGGGAAACTGACAGGTGTGTCGTGTCAGTCTCACCCAGCAGCATGGCGGAAGAGAGTGAAATCGACAGGCTGCTCGATTTGGAGCGGCTAGCAGAGTTGGAAGATCCAGGTGAGTTGGATCAGTGGCCAGAGCAGGAACGGCCCGAAGCAACATTAGCGCTCACGCCAGCTGAGTCAGAGCTTTTCTCTGCATCGGCCAGTGCCCGGCCCCAAAACCAGCAAAGTTCGCCGAGCGGCGTGCTTCAAGGGCGCGAGTACGAGCAGGCCCTGCAAGGCTGCTTGTTGAGGGCTGCTAAACGGCCAAGAATAGTCATGCCTTGGGAGACCCCCTTGATGCGGGACATTTTTGGAACCACTGAGCCCCCGGTCGTGGTGCCGCAAGCTCAGTTACAAACCACAGCCCCGCCTTCCGAGCCGGACCGAGACCCGGGCGAAGCCATTGGCAAGATACTTATGCCACCCAGAGCGGGGGCGTCATCCGCTTTGTCGGCAGTCAAGAACCGCCCCAACGTGAATTTCCCCAAGAGTGAACAAGCTTCAAGACTGAAGGGAATCTCTCTGTGGTGCGACGTCATAGGGGTCGCTCCACAACACTTCGGCATCACCAGGCACGTCCAGCTATCGGACGAAGACAACGGCGGCCAAGTCGCCACCGAGCTTTTCACGTGTGTCGATGCAGTGATGGGGGTCAAAGCCCCATCCACCATCAACTCTAGAGGGATGGTTGTGAAAAGGTACCTTTATTGGTGCACGCAGAACGACAGGTTAGCATGGCCGATGAAGGAAGCAGTGTCGTTCGATTATGTCCACCACCTCAAGGCACTTGGTGCTCCAACCGCTCCGGCCTCATTTCTGCAGGCGGTAAACTTCATGATCTACACGATTGAACCCGAGGGAGCAACGGCCATCATTTCCAGCTTCCTGATTCAGGGAGTGGCTAAGCAAGCCTCGAGCAAGAAGAGACCATTGAAGCAGGCGCCGGCGCTTACCGTCGCCATGGTACTGCGCTTGCACGCCATCCTCAGGAACACATCTGAAGGAGTTTTTGACCGGCTAGCTGCAGGACTCATGCTCATGTGCGTGTATGGACGCTGCAGATGCTCCGACCTCAGACACATTGAGGAGATATGTCTGGACATTACAGGGAGGCACGGCTTTATCGAAGTCCGGACGGAACATCACAAGACAGCCAACAGAGAAAAGAGAAGGCTCCTGCCCATCGTAGCTCCAGCCTTTGGAGTCACAGACGAGAACTGGGCCGAGCAGTTCCTAACCTTACGGAAGCAAGTCCTCGGCGAATTTGCGCCCGGGCCATTCCTACCCGCTCCTCTTTCTGACGACTCCTTCTCTGAGCGCAGCCTCGAGAGTGACGAATTCACGTCGTTGCTGCGCTACCTACTAAGGCAGCTGGATAACGTAGAAGATCTCACGTCTCACAGTTGTAAGGAGACGGTGCTGGCATGGATGGCCCGCTTCGGGGCCGACAAACCCACCTTGGAATTCCTAGGTCGGCACGTGGGGAGCATTACGTCGAGCGACGTGTATGCCAGGGGGATGCAATCCCGGCCTCTGCGAAAGCTCGCGATGGCTCTAAACGCCATACGGGCGGGTACATTCCTGCCCGATGAGACAAGAAGCGGTCTCTTCAGGTCCCGCCAGGACAGCCGGCCCATCGAGACGGGCATTAACTCCCGTGGGGAACCATCAGAAACGACGTCTGCCTGGAAGGTAGTCTCGAACGAAGAAGAAAGGAGTCCTGCCTCTCCTGATCGAGACCAGGAAACAGCATCATTGCCGTCGGCAGCACCAGCCCCGGTGTCGGAGGAGGAAGCCAACAGCGGTGCTGAGGTTCCAAAAGAATCCGGTGCAGGCAGCACGTCGGATTCCTCGGACAGCTCTTCCTCAGAGTCGGAATCACAATCTTCCCAAGAATCAGCAGTCATGCCTCCGCCGGGGGCTGGCAACTTGTTTTTCCTGAATCCTAAAGGGAAGGTCCACATACTGGCAAACGAGTCAAGCCAGACTTTTAAGTGCGGCAGGAAGTGGCACGGCAGCATGATGCCTGTCAGGTCACTAGGGCAGGGAGCCGAGACCTGCTCGCAATGTGATCCGAGTGCTTTTCCAATTCGCACAAGGGCGGACCTTATTGAAGCGATCAACAAGAAGCTCAAGCGGTGAATAAAATGCACCTCCAGTAGTTGAGAGTGAGTTATCGAGTCGAATCTCAGCTGCGGTGATGCCGCAGCCCCCCTTTTAAGAATCAAGAGATTGGCTAAAGCCTCAAATCATGCCCTCACTCCTGGACAGCGAAGCTCAGTTCCTGCAGCGCGCTGCTGAGCTTGGCATACCGGATGCGGCGGCACAGGCGTTCAAGAGGCACGGTTTGGCGACACTCAATCGCTATGGTTTTGCCCACGGTCAGCCGGGGCAGCCGATCGACGAGACCCTATTCAACACCTTTTTCGAAGGCATCGCCGGGGTAGGGCAATCGCTGAGAACATTGTCAGCAGCCAGGAACCTTCTGTTTGAGGCCCACGTGTTTATCAGCGCCAGCCTCAAGAACAGGGTTGAAGCGACGGCCGACACAGCAAAGCCGGTCCCGAGAGCGGAACGCAGCGCGAGGCTCGACAGCCTTCGTGCAAAGTACCCAGGTCTCGAAATTTCCAAAGGTCTGGAGCCAGGGCACGCCATGCTGGATTCGGCCTCGCATCAAGCTGAGTCCAAAATACTCAAGTACATGCCGCCCTCCAGGTGTGCATCCAGAGAACAGGAAATGATGAGCAATAAGTCATCGGCCAAGCTCTTGGAAATTGAGGGCTCACAGGTCAAGGTCAAGGAGAACGACAAAGGACTGTTCATCGAGAACAATACCGAGTTCCTGGTCTACCAGGCACTACGCAGGCGCGGCTTGGCATATGAGTTCGCGGATCTCGTCACATTCACCGTCCACCAGAAATGGGTGGATTGGCTGTTCGGAGAACTATCCAAAGAGCAACCGGCCCGGTTCCAAAAAGTTCAGATGTTCCAGATCCTGCGAGCAGACAAGGCAGCCTGGCTTCACATGGCTGACGTGGTAAAGGATATCAGACCGTCAGACGGCACTAGACCTATCGACGCCGAGTTCGCCAGGTTGCCCACGGTACACTCGGTCGTGTTCGCACTCCTGCCCTTGCAGCAGTTCAGCCCAAAGGGAGGTGACCAGAAGGGCGACCGGGCCGGCAAGGGCAAGAATGGCAAAGGTTGGAAGGGCAACAGGCCGTCTCCGTATGACATGCCGCATCAAGACACGTGGTTTAGTCGCAAGGGAGGCAAGGACCGGAACTCCAAGGGCAAAAGCAAAGGGAAGGGCAAGGGCAAGCACCAGCAGGATAACTATGAGGCTCCTCGCATGCCCAAGCTTTTGCTTGGCCTTCACTACAAGTGCCCCACGTCTGGGAGGCCCATCTGCTTTGGGCACAACTTACCCGGGGGATGCCCCGCGGGGAAGAACAACGAGTCCGAATGCGACCGAGGCTTGCACATTTGCTCCAAGTGCCTGGGCTCTCACTCGTACAACCAGTGCCCGCAGCGGCAGACGAACTGACCATCACAGACAGAGGGCCTCTATCCCTCCTTGAATTTAGGAGGGAAAGTTTTCCAGTCATGCTTCGCCCTCGAGCTTTTCGCGGGCACCGCGGGCATCACGGCCGCCATGAAGAGTGTCGGCCTGTCAGCAAGTTTTGGCATCGATAGTTTTCTTTCTCCCTCTAGAAAGGGGCCGGTGATAAGGTTGGACCTTTCACTTGAGGCCTCTCAACACCTTGTTTTCCAGATTTTAAGTTCAGATCAGCTAGTTTTTGTGTGGATGGCGCCACCTTGTGGAACGTGTTCGCGGGCCAGGGAGATCGCCATGAGCACCTCTCGCTACGGACCAAGACCTCTCCGTTCGGATGATTTCCCAGACGGACTGCCGCATCTACTTGATCACGAAGCAGAACGTGTGAAGAAAGCAAACGAGCTGTACAAACTTGTGACTCAAGTGTGCATTAGATGCACGGACAAGCAACTCCCCTGGACGGTGGAGAACCCCTTCTCCTCCTTGTTCTGGCGAACCTCTTTCTGGACCGAGGCGCAATCTCGGTGCAATCCGAGATATGTGCAATTTCATTCGTGCATGTATGGAAGCGATCGCAAGAAGAACACCGCTCTGGCCTTTTTCGGCAAAGTGCCTCTGGACAGACTCCATGCTGAATGTGACAACAGCCACGCTCACAAATCATGGGGATGGTCCCATGAGGACCAGACCTTCTCCACTTCTTTGGAGTCGGCGTACCCGGCCAAACTGTGCAAGCAAGTGGCTCATGCTGTCAAGGATGCCTGCGAGGCAGACAATTTTGTCATGGAACCTCTAGACATGTTGCGGGCATCGCAACTGCCGCTTGCGGCAGAGAAAGTCTCAAGAGCAATGGCATCCGAGGGTACCACGAAGTCCAATCTACCCAACTTCGTTCCAGAATACCGGGTGATTCTCAAGGCATTCATTCCGAGATCTTCCTGTACGTGGCGCATCAAGGATTTCATCGAGCACCCTTTGATCACCCCGCAGGTCACCATTCCCGAAGGCTCCCGTCTGCTGGAAATCTCTCCCAGAACAGAAGGGGAGAACTCCACGATTCCAGCAGAAGCGGACACAATCTGCACATTTGGAGTGCCTTGGAGCCCCGGCGAGTTCCTGAAGGAAGCGGCGGGAAGAGGACACCCAGCCGACGCGATCTCGACAGTGCCTGAACCACTGAAAAGATCCATTTGGGAACTTGCGGCTGACGATCCATCGGCGGTCGCTGAAAGGCGAGCGTCCTTCTTCCGCAAATGGATGTCGGTTGCTTCGGAGCTCTACGAAGAGGAAAAGGCCTTGAAGGACTCGATGGACGAGGGAGTAAGGTCGGTAGTAAAGGACAAGAAGATCCTGCTCTTCAAGGAGATGGTGAACGCATACGAGCTGAACGATGCTGAAGCACACAAACTCTTGGAAGAAGGTGTTGACCTTACGGGCGAAATTCCGATGTCGAACGACCTGCCCAAGAGGTACACCCCGGCCACGATCCATGAGAGCGAGCTCGAAGCTCTTGCTCCGGTCCTCAAGGATGCAGCGCTCTCAAGGGCTCTTGGAGCCGCGGAGGGCCTATCCAAGGAAGTGTGGGAGAAGACCATAACGGAAGTTTCGAGGGGATGGCTCAAGGGACCCATGGAGCCTGATGATGCCGATGCGCCCTCGGTCGTGTCTAATCGCTTTGGGGTTAAGCAGAGGGACAAGGTACGGTGCGTCGACGATATGTCGGCTAGTTTGATAAACGCTACCACCTTCGCGGAGGAAAGGATATCTCTTCATTCCGTAGATGTCATGGCTTCCGCTGTGGTTGAGTGGTGCGACGCCAGAGACGCCGCGCAGAGGCCTCGCGACTTGACCGCTAAGAGCTTCGATCTTAAGTGGGCCTTCAAGCAGATGGCAGTGTCGGCGAGCTCCAGAGACAGGGCGGGACTAGTCATCAAGGACCCGTCTGGCTGCCCCAAGGTCTTTACATCGCTGGCCCTGCCCTTCGGGGCCACTCAGAGTGTATACGCCTTCAACAGGATGAGCAGGGCACTGTGGACCCTAGGAGTCGTGGCCCTCAGTCTCATGTGGACGGTTTTCTTTGACGACTTTTGCCTGTTTTCGGAGCCCGCCCTGGAGAAGAGCTCGGACCTGGCTGCAAGGTCCCTCTTCGATATCCTTGGATGGGTGTATGACACCTCTGGCGAGAAAAACACGGTCTTCGGTAGGACACTACACGCTCTAGGAGTCAGCGTCAACCTGAGACATCTCACCAAGGGATCGCTACTCATCAGCAACACTGAGGCAAGAATCAGTGAGCTCGTGAGCGAGCTCTCAAACATTCTCGACAGGGGAAGAATATCGAGATCCGAGGCCAGGCACATGGCGGGGCGAATGAGTTTCGCCGGAGGGCAAATCTTCGGTCGACTCCCGAAGTCCTGTCTTAAAGTATTCTACTCCGTTTTGGAACGGAACTCTACCGCAATTGACGGAAGCATCTCCGCAGCACTTCGGATGTACATTGACATCGCTCAGTTCGCCCCAGCGAGGACGATTCTCCTGGGTCAGAGGCCCTGCGTCTTTATATACACTGACGCGTCCCTGGAACCGACTAAGGAAGGAAACGTCGCGGGAATAGGCGGAGTCCTGTGCGGACCCACTGGAGAGCCCCTGAGGTTCTTCTCGTACTTCCCTAGCTCAGCTGAGCTTGCTGAGGTGGGAATAGACCTAGAGTCTAAGTGCATCTTCTTGCTCGAGTTGGCTGCAGTCTGCTTGGCGTTCAAGGCTTGGGGCGAGGCCCTCAGAGGAATGAGAGTCGTATGCTACTGTGATAATGAAGGCGCCAAAGCCTGCCTTATGACTGGAGCAAGCGCTAACAGAGTCGCAAACGACTTGCTGAAGCATCAAGCCGCATATGAGCTCAAGACGGGGACTGTACCCTGGATCGCGAGAGTCCCGTCAAAATCGAACATCGCGGATGAACCCTCGAGAGTTAGGATCGAGGCTCTCCCAGACTTTCCCGACGCAGTACGGTCCACGGTAAGCGTCGATCTTATAAAAGATGGGGAAAGTTCTCTCCGCTTTCAGTGACCCGATCTGTCGGGACAAAGATCTTGGAATGACTCACAAGGACGGAGACTTCGTCATCCCCACATGGAAAAAGAGAGAGCGATCTGCGTGGAAGATATTTGATTGAAGATTCTTTTATTGAAGATATTCCATTTGATTGAAATTTTCTGCCGGTCCTGTGAGTGATAAGCTTACGTGCGAGGGACGAGTTAGTGTTTTATCACGATCATGGAAAACAAACAAGGAACGTGTTTGTTTAGGCAGAAACGTTTTGCTGCATTGAGCATGTGTGATGTGCCTGCATGTGAACGTTGCTCAAGTCGGAGCCGGGCAGAAAATTTCGAAAGCCCGCCCACCCGCACCTTTTTCTTCAGTCATGCGAGTCTTACAAATTCCAGAGATCTGGTGCACCGTCAGCTTGTACCTGAGGACCAGAAGACAACGTCGCCTCAGCGCGACTGCCAAGGTCTTCCGAGCGCTGTTCAGGCGTTGGTTTCAACCAACAGGCTTCACTGACAGCAGCGAGTACGAAGAGGAGGAACCAGAAACCTCTCCTGGCAATTAGTCCACTTCTCAGAGAGCGCACAGCCGAAGCTTCGTCACCCTGTCAGGCTGTAACCTCTAAGGCTGAACCTCTGAGCGGGGGGGGAAAGTTCTCTCCGCTTTCAGTGACCCGATCTGTCGGGACAAAGATCTTGGAATGACTCACAAGGACGGAGACTTCGTCATCCCCACATGGAAAAAGAGAGAGCGATCTGCGTGGAAGATATTTGATTGAAGATTCTTTTATTGAAGATATTCCATTTGATTGAAATTTTCTGCCGGTCCTGTGAGTGATAAAGATTCTTTTGCTGTGGATGCGCGGGTCGAGGGAGCTGTGTGTCCTATTGTATCACTGGACCTTAGCACTGCTGAGGGCCAAAAACACTTCCTTTCGCTTCTTAATGAGCCTAACCTGGTCTATGTGCACATGTCACCGCCGGCTGGTACTGCCACTCGCGGTGCCGGGCTTCGTGATGACTTGCATCCGCATGGGCTTCCTTCCTTGAGAGGTGCAGACAAAGTTCGGGTCAACCAGGCCAACCGCTTGTTCGAATTTTGTGCTCGTGCCTGCAAGATAATGTACATGCGAGGGATTTTATTTTCAGTTGAAGGACCTCTTCAGTCATTTTTGTGGGCCACCAAGTGGTGGCGAGATTTATTCACAGACGTACCAATTTTCGCCACAACCTTGCACCAGTGCATGTTTGGCCACTCCCGAAAGAAGGCGACCCTGTTGGTGCACACACTGCCTGCCTTCCTTTGCCTTCAACGCACTTGCGACGGCAAGCATTCGCACGCTTCTTGGGATTTCGCTAAGTCCTCTGCCGAGCTTAGTTATCCTTGGGCTCTCGCACGAGAGATGTCCACTTTGCTGCGAAAACAATTGCTTGATCTGGGTTGTGCCGACGCGCCGCAGTCCTTGCACGAGCTTGATAACCTAGTGACCGGAGCCCGCGTGTATTCCGGAGTTCAGGCCAGCAAACGCGTCTTGCCATTGGTCTCAGAGTTCAAAAACCGGGTCATGGTTTCAGGGTGTTGCGATCCCGCTTGTGTCAGTGGCCTTGAGCGCCGGAAAGTCCTAACGGAGGATTGGACTCCCCCTGCCGGGTCCACTCTGTCGGTGGACCTGCTCTCCATTCCTGCTGGAAGCAAGGTCCTTAGCATCTCCACACAAGGGGTGCAGCCAGATGCCGAAGGGGTACATAGTCATCCTGAGGTTAGTCCCGCTTGGGTTCCTTTGCCGCCTGCTCCCTTTTGTCCTAAGCCTCAGGTAGGTTTAGCGAGTTCGGGAGTGTTGGCGCAACCACCGCCTGCCGATGCGCAGAAATGTGAACATCTAGCTTACGAAATTATGTCGCGCCGCCAGCCTGGTGAGCTCACGGCCGATGACATGTTCGAAGTCCTGTCACAGACACCCGAAGTCCTTCCAGCCAGGGCCCGAGGTATCCAAACGGAGGACTCGCACCAGTGGTTCTCCGGAGGCTACAGCCATGGTCCAATGGTCGGTGTCCGAAACTCAACTCTGCGCTGCCCTTGGACCACCGCCTTGGCATGCCGGTATGTACGCGAGCAAGCTCCGTGGCACAGGTTTGGAGCGATAGCATTCACGGTGAACCTTTTGGCTGAGCCACATGTGGATGCTCATAACGACCCTAGCTCTAACAACCTTGTGCTGCCTATTACGTCGTTCAAACGAGGTGGCCTGTGGCTTGCTGACAAAGCAGGCAGCTCGCCGAGGACCATAGACGGCACACGAGTGATGGGCACGGTGCTTTCCTTTGACGGCGGGGGAATTTGCTTCAACCCACGTGTGCCTCATGCGACTGAGCGCTGGGAAGGAGATCGTGCTGTACTAGTTGCATTCCTCCCGGGAGGTTTGGACGAGCTCGAGCAATGTGACCGGGCGATCATGGACGAGCTCGGCTTCGTCACATCTGCTTGTGCCACTACCAATGCAGCCTCACAGCCCGTGAAGTTTACAGCTGAGTTTGGTGTCAGGTGGTCGCCCGAGGAGTTCGTCGAGCAGGCGTGCAATGTTGAACACCCCAGCAGCCTTTCGAACCTGCTCCCAGCAGACCTTGAAACCGCTGTTCGTAAAAACTTTGAGTTGGGCGAGCACGCATTGGGGCAGCATCGGACCGAGCTGATCAGAAAGTGGATTGCACGGGCGAACTCCCTCGTTGGTGAAGAGGATGCGCTGCGAAAGGGAATGTCCGATAACCGGCGTCACATCCTTGCACAAAAACGCCTGATCCTGTTCAGGACCCTTCTTGAGGATGCCGAGCACGCTGACCAAGGCCTCTTCAACGACTTAGTGCAAGGGTTCGACCTAGTTGGTAAGTTGCCTGAAAGTGGATTCTTCAAGAAGAAATTCAGACCAGCCAGCATGCTCGAAGCAGACTTGCGACAAGGTGCTGATCGTGCAAGGGAAGCCACTCTGGCGACTGTTGGGCCAGCGGATGATCCTGTCATCGACGAAGGTGTGCTGCAAGCGACCCTTAAGGAAGTAGACGCCGGTGTAGTCGAGGGACCCATAGACCCCAGCACGCTTCCTGAGGGAGCCACGCTTACCCGCCGTTTTGGTGTGGTTCAGGGAGAGGTTGATGGCGCGCCCAAGGTGCGGCCAGTCGATAATTATAGGGCCTCTAGAGTTAATGCTGCCGTGACGCAATCGGAGCAAGTCACGGTCCACACTCTTGACGTGGTGGCGGGCATGATTTCGTCTTGGCTAGCCCGCGCCAAGGCCCATCGTGTCCGGTCTGCGATGAATGCCAAAACGTGGGACCTTAAGGCTGCGTATAAACAACTGCCTCTCAGTGACACCGCATTTGCTCGAGATGCCTACTTCGTGATCTACGACCCAAGGAGCCAGAAGCCCGCTGTGTTCAAGCAGCGGGCTCTCCCTTTCGGATCGCGAGCTTCAGTTACGGCGTTCATCAGATGCGCAGTGGCCGTCTGGACGGTAGCAGTCAAGTTGCTGTTCCTAGTTTGGTCCGTCTATTTCGACGACTACCTTAGCATCGCCCGCAGCAGCGAAGCAAAGCACGTCGAGCTGGTAATCAGTGTGTATTTTAGGCTCCTTGGGTGGAAGGTTTCCACCGATAAGCTTCTCCCCTATTCCACTTGCTGTAAGGTGTTAGGGATTGAGCTTGATGTGGGAAACGCCATTCGGGGTTACGCCTTGTTGAAGAATACCCTGAAACGCCGAAACGAAATCATTGCTTCTCTTGAAGAGGTGCTCGCTCGGGGCAGCATTGACGCGACGACGCTTGAAAAGATTCGAGGGCGAGCCCAGTTCGCAAGTGGCCAGTTGTTCGGCAGACTGGCGCGGCAGGCGCTTCACTGTTTGTCGGACAAGCCTTCGAAGAGCTTCTGTGTGTCCGAGCGCTTCAGGTGGGGTGCCACTCACCTTGTAGAGCTTTTGCAGAGTGGTTGCTCCAGAGTCGTTTCTAGGGACTTAGGTGATAACCGCCTTGTTTTTGTAGACGCTTCCTTCGAGCCGTCCGGGCACAGTGGGCTTGGAGGCGTCTGCTACGATGCCGACGGGAGAATCTTAAGTTGGTTTGGGGCGACCGTCCCTAGTGACTTGATTAAGGTTCTGCTGAGTTGCTTCGGGCGCGACAGAGAGACAGTGATCTTTGAGCTAGAAGCTCTTGCAGTGGTAGTGGCTCTTGAGCTTTTTAAATGTCATCTGTCTCAGAGGAACGTTGTAGTGTACACGGACAACTCAGGTGTGCACGGCGCGTTCGTGAAGTGCTGGTCAGAAAACCCAGTAGGCAGTGCGATGGCTTTCCTGGCAGCCAAGCGTGAGTTTGACTTACAGGCCTTCTTTTACTACGACCGTGTGCCGTCGCACAGCAACCCAGCTGATAAGTAGTTTTCGTTGTATTTGGGTCTTTTTGATTCTATTTGGGTCTTTGTTATTTTTGCTGCTGGAATTCGACGGACAGTGCTGGGAAAGGAAAAAATAAGCATGAAAAAATAAAAATACTCCCGCTCCTTAACACCCCCCCCTGAGCACAATAACTTCCCATCCTTAACATAACTTTCCCCTGAGGAAAAAACCCACTTCCGAACAAACCCTCTCCCTCAGAGATGGACGTCAGACTCTTTGCGACTTCTCCGGGGACACGGCGATGAGGCAACGGCATGCCAACGTGTTGTGACTAGGCTTAGGGCTTGCCGCTGCATAGTGGCCCGGTTTTCTTTGCCGCTGATGCAGTGGCCTTGTTGTGCTCTGCGGAAATCGCACACATTGGTCTGCCGCTGTCAAAGTGGCCTTGAGTCTGCCGCTGCATAGTGGCCCCGCATGTTTGCCGGTGTGAGTGGCCTGCGTGAGCTCTGACTGTCGTATGTCTTCTGTAAATTAAGCAGTCATACCCTTAGCCTTATGTGTTGTTCGCTGCGAAGCACATAGACGCTGCACCTAGCAGAAGGCTTCGCAGCCAGAAGCTGCATGCCGAAAGCAAACTAAAAGAACTGTGGCCCCCGACAGTGTGAGATGTTTTGGTGCTACTTGGATGGCCTCCATGATTGTTTTTGCAGATTTTTTGTTCTGACAGGTAAATTTATGTACATGTATATGTGTATGTATATGTATATGTATGTATATGTGTAAATGTTTGTATATGCATGTATGTATGTGTGTACGTGATTATGTATGTAGGTATGTAAGTATGTTCTTGGTGGTTTTATGCATACGTATGTACAAACAGTGTGTATGTTTGCATGTAGGCATGGCAACCATGCACACAGCACAGTCTTGGTGTTTGCTGCTGCCAAAGTGGCACTGCATGATTGCACTGAAGTAGCCGCTGTCAAGTGGCCCTTAGCCTTGCCAGTGCCGCTGCATAAAGTGGCCTCTGATGCCTCTGCTAGTTAGATGGCGTGCGAGTGGGCTCTAGCCGCTGATAAGTGGCCTACATTGCAGCTGCCGCTGTTGAGTGGTCTAGTAGGCTTCCGGTCTGAGTCAACATTCAGGCATCGACAGGTATTAGTGTCCTGAACCCAAAGGACAAGAGTCATTGCCTCAGCGCTTGTACTTATGCCATGTCACAACATCCAGAGAGTTAGTGTGCCGGCAGAGCAGGCCGAGAGAACTCGACTCCAATTGTCTCGCTGCTTTACAGTATGCCCAGGCTTCGAAGACTCGAGCTCGCGGCCATCGACTGAAGTGCAACTTGAGGAAGGAGCCACAGCCTTACACTTCAGACCGGCTGCAAGAAGTATTATGCCGATGGGGAAGCCACTCTGTACAGCGGCAGCAGTACTCAAAGGACTGAATAAGGACACACGATGTGCACAGGGAGCACGAAGGCGCGCGCGCCCCTGCGCGCAGGGGTGCGCGCAGGGGCGCGCGCAGGGCGCGCGCAGAGGCGCGCGTACGAGTGTGTGCCGCTGTGACGAGGCATGCAAACCAGTGCGCACAGGGGCGCGCGCAGGGGCGCGCGCAGGGCGCGCGCAGGGGTGCGCGCAGGGCGCGCGCGTACGAGTGTGTGCCGCTGTGACGAGGCATGAAAACCGCGCAGGGCGCGCGCGCGCGCGCAGGGGCGCGCGCGCGCAGGGCGGCGGCAAGGCGCGCGCAGCGCGCAGGGGCGCGAGCAGGGGCGCGCGCAAGGGCGCGCGCAGGGCGCGCGCAGGGCGAGCGCAGGGGCGCGGCGTGACCATGTCGTTTTGTTATGTTATGTTGTTGTTGTTGTTGTTCCTGGAAGACCTCTTGTCCTTTATAAAGTCGTGCGTGCGTTGTAAGGTGCGTTTCAAATGACCTACAAATTTTGCCAAAACCGATGCCCGCGGGTGATTCCGGATGATTCGGAACGAACAGTTTCAGTTTGACAGATCTCGCCAGTCCACCGCGCACAAGCAAAATCTTGTATGTTGCACGGAATTCCCAAAGTTTGCTCAAAAATCAGTTATATACGGGCACGGAAAGGAAGTAGCAATCGATTGTGTGACACGCCTGTCCTGCACGTATTGACAGAACTCTCTGTTTCATGTGCTGTAAAATGCGACAAACAATCTTAACTTTAAAGTGCTTTCAAAAACATCATCCACCTTGCAAATACTGTATAACTACACACTACACGCGTACTTTTGGTCGAAATGCATATTGGCATATTCTTTCTATCGAAATATCTCCTTCATTGGTGGCACGCACCTTAGAAGCCTTACATGAATTCGTAAATAATGAAGGTTTACGGTTTTAAACTTATATGCAAGAGCAAACACTAAGCCTTAAACCCAAAGGCTTTAAATCTTTATGTAGGGCGAATCCACTAGTGCCAGATAACCTACGTACTTTATACCCAATATAGTGTGTCGTAGTCGTAGCAGCTACCTACTACATGGTGCTACATAGAAAACACAACGGCGATTTCAAGAGTGGGGTCAGTGTTCCAAGGGCGGTTTCGTGATTCCCCCTGCCGGCTTCTACATATTGCCTAAGCATCCGAGCCCAATACCGGGATTTCATGCTATTCTTAAAAGGGTTTCGTGGGTTTTCAAGCGGCTAGAAATAGCTGTGCAAACAGAGAAACCCAGACCCAGGACCGCGATTTCGTGATACCCCTCGAGTTCGGGGTCCTGATTACTGTGTGGTTTCTCGGGTGTTACTTAGACAGTATTTAGTTTACATCGGTCAGAGGAAGGACTGTGATTTTTGATAGTAAACCCTGAACCCAAAATCCAGCTTCGTGTCCCGTCACCCTGAAGCTCCCGAACCCTAAACCATGAAACCCCAAACTACGACTTCAGGGTGTAGGCCTTTATAAGGTTTAGGATTTTAGGGTTTAGGGTTCAGGGTTTCGGGTTTTAGGATGTATTTCGGGTTTAGGACGTCAAGGTTTAAGGGAAAACGATTCGTATGGCAGCTTCAAAACCAAAAAAATCCCCACCGGCTGCTCTGGTATGTACACAGGACCCTATAACAGCTCAGACCTTTGTGTTTTCAACTACCAAAAAGATGACCCTCAACCAAACCCCCCAGACCCCCCATAATCCCAAAGCTTTTGAACACCCTACGCCCCAAGATTTGCTTACTGCGGGCCATTTTCGATAGTTTAAGGAGTCAGAGGAAAGAACCGTGATTTCGTGATTTTGCGAGGTTTTTCGTGATTTTTGCTGGGCGGCTTCTCTATTTGTTAATATAACACCACCAACACGACCGAGATATCACGAGAAATCTCGTGAAATCCCGGCCCCGGCGCCGAGACCAAATTCGCACGAAATCCTGGTTTCAGCCGAAACTGGGCTGTGCAATCCTTGGAAAACGGCGAGCGTGAGAAAGCGTGCAATGTTAGTTATAATCCAACCAAATGAGCGGTATAATGCGTGATGATGCGTGGGTTTTTCTGCATCACAAACCTAAAGTGTTCTTTGGGCCATACAGGGGCCGGGGCCGAGATTTTTCGTGATATCTTGGTCGAGTTTGTGGTGTTTTGCGAACAAGTAGAGAAGCCGCCTAGGACAAATCACGAGAACTCCGAAATATCACGAAATCACGGTTCTTTCCTCTGACCCATTCGACAGTCGAAAACGGCCTGCAGTAAACAAAGCGTAGGGCGTAGAGTGTTTAGAAGTTTGGGGTTTAGGGGTCTAGGGGGTTTGGTTGAGGGTTTAGAGGGCTTTGAGGGAGTCCCGGTTTAGCGGGCGTAACGGGTTTAGGATTGGGAAACTCTTAGTTGAGTTCAGGATTTCGGGCATCTTTTTGGTAGTTTAAACACATATGTCTAAGCTGTTATAGGGTCCTGTGTACATACCAGAGCAGCCGGTGGGGATTTTTTGGTTTTGAAGCTGCCATACGAATCGTTTTCCCTTAAACCTTGAAGTCTTAAACCCGAAATACATCCTAAAACCCGACACCCTGAACCCTAAACCCTAAAATCGTAAACCTTATACAGTCCTACACCCTGAAGTCGTAGTTTGGGGTTTCATGAGTTTAGGATTTACCATTCCTTCCGTCCTTCCTCTGACCTATGTAAACTATAAGAATATACTGACTAAAAAGAACCAAAAAAACCACAAAGCAGTCAAGACCCCGGGCACTAGGAATATCACGAAACTTCAAGAATATGATGACACCCCGGTCCTGGGCTTGGATTCAAACTGTTACATAGGCGATATGTAAAAGCCGGCGGGGGGAAACCACGAACGCTGACGCCACTGTTGAAATCGCCTTTTTGCTTTCTACGTAGTTGGTAGCTACGACTACGAAACACTATACTGGGTATTTAGTACATAGGCTAGCTGGTATTGGTGGTGGGTTTCGCAATGAGGATTTGAAGCCTTTGGGCTTAAGGCTTTGTGTTTGAACTCCTGCTTTAGTTTGAGCCCGTGAGCCCTCATAAATAATTTACCGAATTCATGTAGAGTGCGTGCCAGAAGGACATATGTCGAAAGAGCGAAAAGGTTTGGACCAGAAGTAGGCATGTTGCGTGTACTGAGACAACGTACGGTGGCGCAGGCTTTTGCGCCGCACTGTAGGGTTAGTGTTTTGTGTCGCACAAGACAGCCCAGGAAACGGAGAGTTCTTTCAATATGTGCAGGACAGCCGAAATTCTGTGCAGGTTTAGCAGAGCACACTATGCTTGCGAAAATGAGGGTTGGCCGGGACGTGTGACACAGAGAGAAAGACACTCAAAAGAGATGAGGAACTGTTTTTGGCTGGCATCGGGGGCCGATGGTCTAGAACGACGCGGCCACAGCAAATTTGTAGCGATCAGAAACCGGTGCTTATCCGACCTGTCCGAGACATTAGGCTTTGTTCTGTGACATTCGTGAAATCATTGGCGAATTTGTCTTCTCAACCCGATTGAAGCGAAAACTGTTGATTCGTCTTTTTGGTTTTCAAATGACCCTTATATGCCCAAATGTCCTTTAAACTTCAAATGACCCTTATATACGGCGCCCAAACGGGGGGGGTAGGGCCATTTAACGTACAACACGTCTGCTAGGTTGTTGTTGTTGTTGCTGCTGCTGTTGTTGTTGCTGCTGTTGTTGTTGTTGTTGTCGTTGTTCTTGTTGTTGTTGTTGTATTGTTCGGGCTTGTTGTGAGGTCCAATCTCGCCAGACTTTCGGGCTAGGGCCTTAGTGATTTTTCTGGCGCATTCACGGCGTATGCACCAGATCCCTTTTCATACAGCAGCAACCCCCCGGGCCACCGGCTATCCCATTATGATCCATATACATATCCTTTACGGACGGGGCCAGGCGGATGGTTATAGTAGCTTCATTTACGAGTCTGGCGCATTCACGGCGTACGCACCAGAAAAATCACTAAGGCAGGTCCTTGATTTTCTGGCGAGATTGACCCCTCTTGGCCGCCCCGCCCAGGTATTCTCAGACAGTTTATCGTAGCATGAACAGCTAGCAACAACCCACTGCTGTTGTGTCACTGGGCCGTTTCTTTATCACGTCGCCAATCTTGTGTCTCTGTGCTGTCCTTGCCGTTGCCGCTGTCATAGTGGCTAACTCCGCTCTGGCAGTGCCGCTCTTGAGTGGCTAATATGCTGTCGTCGGCTCTGCCGCTGTTGAGTGGCTTTGCTGTCGATTGCTTTGGTGCTGTTCCTGGAAGACCTCTTGTCCTTTATAAAGTCGTGCGTGCGTTGTAAGGTGCGTTTCAAATGACCTACAAATTTTGCCAAAACCGATGCCCGCGGGTGATTCCGGATGATTCGGAACGAACAGTTTCAGTTTGACAGATCTCGCCAGTCCACCGCGCACAAGCAAAATCTTGTATGTTGCACTGAATTCCCAAAGTTGGCTCAAAAATCAGTTATATACGGGCACGGAAAGGAAGTAGCAATCGATTGTGTGACACGCCTGTCCTGCACGTATTGACAGAACTCTCTGTTTCATGTGCTGTAAAATGCGACAAACAATCTTAACTTTAAAGTGCTTTCAAAAACATCATCCACCTTGCAAATACTGTATAACTACACACTACACGCGTACTTTTGGTCGAAATGCATATTGGCATATTCTTTCTATCGAAATATCTCCTTCATTGGTGGCACGCACCTTAGAAACCTTACATGAATTCGTAAATAGTGAAGGTTTACGGTTTTTTTACTTATATGCAAGAGCAAACACTAAGCCTTAAACCCAAAGGCTTTAAATCTTTATGTAGGGCGAATCCACTAATGCCAGATAACTTACGTACTTTATACCCAATATAGTGTGTCGTAGTCGTAGCAGCTACCTACTACATGGTGCTACATAGAAAACAAAACGGCGATTTCAAGAGTGGGGTCAGTGTTCCAAGGGCGGTTTCGTGATTCCCCCTGCCGGCTTCCACATATTGCCTAAGCATCCGAGCCCAATACCGGGATTTCATGCTATTCCTAAAGGGGTTTCGTGGGTTTTCAAGCGGCTAGAAATAGCTGTACAAACAGAGAAACCCAGACCCAGGACCGCGATTTCGTGATACCCCTCGAGTTCGGGGTCCTGATTACTGTGTGGTTTCTCGGGTGTTACTTAGACAGTATTTAGTTTACATCGGTCAAAGGAAGGACTGTGATTTTTGATAGTAAACCCTGAACCCTAAATCCAGCTTCGTGTCCCGTCACCTTGAAGCTCCCGAACCCTAAACCATGAAACCCCAAACTACGACTTCAGGGTGTAGGCCTTTATAAGGTTTAGGATTTTAGGGTTTAGGGTTCAGGGTTTCGGGTTTTAGGATGTATTTCGGGTTTAGGACTTCAAGGTTTAAGGGAAAACGATTCGTATGGCAGCTTGAAAACGAAAAAAATCCCCACTGGCTGCTCTGGTATCTACACAGGACCCTATAACAGCTTAGACCTTTGTGTTTTCAACTACCAAAAAGATGACCCTCAACCAAACCCCCCAGACCCTCCATAATCCCAAAGCTTTTGAACACCCTACGCCCCAAGATTTGCTTACTGCGGGCCATTTTCGATAGTTTAAGGAGTCAGAGGAAAGAACCGTGATTTCGTGATTTTGCGAGGTTTTTCGTAATTTTTGCTGGGCGGCTTCTCTATTTGTTAATATAACACCACCAACACGACCGAGATATCACGAGAAATCTCGTGAAATCCCGGCCCCGGCGCCGAGACCAAATTCGCACGAAATCCTGGTTTCAGCCGAAACTGGGCTGTGCAATCCTTGGAAAACGGCGAGCGTGAGAAAGCGTGCAATGTTAGTTATAATCCAACCAAATGAGCGGTATAATGCGTGATTATGCGTGGGTTTTCTGCATCACAAACCTAAAGTGTTCTTTGGGCCATACAGGGGCCGGGCCGAGATTTTTCGTGATATCTTGGTCGAGTTTGTGGTGTTTTGCGAACAAGTAGAGAAGCCGCCTAGGACAAATCACGAGAACTCCGACATATCACGAAATCACGGTTCTTTCCTCTGACCCATTCGACAGTCGAAAACGGCCTGCAGTAAACAACGCGTAGGGCGTAGAGTGTTTAGAAGTTTGGGGTTTAGGGGTCTAGGGGGTTTGGTTGAGGGTTTAGAGGGCTTTGAGGGAGTCCCGGTTTAGCGGGCGTAACGGGTTTAGGATTGGGAAACTCTTAGTTGAGTTCAGGATTTCGGGCATCTTTTTGGTAGTTTAAACACATATGTCTAAGCTGTTATAGGGTCCTGTGTACATACCAGAGCAGCCGGTGGGGATTTTTTTGGTTTTGAAGCTGCCATACGAATCGTTTTCCCTTAAACCTTGAAGTCTTAAACCCGAAATACATCCTAAAACCGACACCCTGAACCCTAAAAATAAAATCCTAAACCTTATACAGTCCTACACCCTGAAGTCGTAGTTTGGGGTTTCATGGGTTTAGGATTTACCATTCCTTCCGTCCTTCCTCTGACCTATGTAAACTATAAGAATATACTGACTAAAAAGAACCAAAAAAACCACAAAGCAGTCAAGACCCCGGGCACTAGGAATATCACGAAACTTCAAGAATATGATGACACCCCGGTCCTGGGCTTGGATTCAAACTGTTACATAGGCGATATGTAAAAGCCGGCGGGGGGAAGCCACGAACGCTGACGCCACTGTTGAAATCGCCTTTTTGCTTTCTACGTAGTTGGTAGCTACGACTACGAAACACTACGCTGGGTATTTAGTACATAGGCTAGCTGGTATTGGTGGTGGGTTTCGCAATGAGGATTTGAAGCCTTTGGGCTTAAGGCTTTGTGTTTGAACTCTTGCTTTAGTTTGAGCCCGTGAGCCCTCATAAATAATTTACCGAATTCATGTAGAGTGCGTGCCAGAAGGACATATGTCGAAAGAGCGAAAAGGTTTGGACCAGAACTAGGCATGTTGCGTGTACTGAGACAACGTACGGTGGCTCAGGCTTTTGCGCCGCACTGTAGGGTTAGTGTTTTGTGTCGCGCAAGACAGCCCAGGAAACGGAGAATTCTTTCAATATGTGCAGGACAGCCGAAATTCTGTGCAGGTTTAGCAGAGCACACTATGTTTGCGAAAATGAGGGTTGGCCGGGACGTGTGACACAGAGAGAAAGACACTCAAAAGAGATGAGGAACTGTTTTTGGCTGGCATCGGGGGCCGATGGTCTAGAACGACGCGGCCACAGCAAATTTGTAGCGATCAGAAACCGGTGCTTATCCGACCTGTCCGAGACATTAGGCTTTGTTCTGTGACATTCGTGAAATCATTGGCGAATTTGTCTTCTCAACCTGATTGAAGCGAAAACTGTTGATTCGTCTTTTTGGTTTTCAATTGACCCTTATATGCCCAAATGTCCTTTAAACTTCAAATGACCCTTATATACGGCGCCCAAACGGGGGGGGTAGGGCCATTTAACGTACAACACGTCTGCTAGGTTGAATGGCTTTGCTGTCGATGGCTTTGAATTTGCCGCTGTTGAGTGGCCTTGCTGTCGTCCCGCACTGGACTGAACGATGACGTGGTCTCGCCTGATGTTTGGCAGGTGGCAAAAGGCAGTGTGAGCATTTGATGCTGGTTTTGCAGTACTTGTGTTTGTGGGCCACTGTGTATGCACTGTGCACCCCTTTGTGCGGCCGTTTGCGCCCCGCTGTGCGCCCCCCTGCGCGCGCCCCTGCACGCGCCCCTGCGCGCGCCCTGCGCGCGCCCCTGCGCGCGCCCTGCGCGTGCCCCTGCGCGCGCCCCTGCGCGCGCCCCTGTGCGCACTGGTTTTCATGCCTCGTCTCACAGCGGCACACACTCGTACGCGCGCCCCTGCGCGCGCGCCTGCGCGCATGCACCCCTGCGCGCGCCCTGCGCGCGCCCCTGCGCGCACCCCTGCGTGTGTCTTTGAGTCATTGTGAGACGTCATGCCGCTGTACAGAGTGCCTTCTTATTGCCGCTGTGAAGTGTAAGGCTGGGGCACCTTCGTCGAATTGCGCTTCCGTCGATGTCCGTGAGCTCGAGTCTTCGAAGCCTGGGCATACTGTAAAGCAGCGAGACAGTTGGAGTCGAGTTCTCTCGACCTGTCCTGCCGGCACACTGAGACTAACTCTCTGGATGCTCTGACATGCAGTACAACCACTGAGGCACTGACTCCTGTGGCTTGAGAACATTTATACCTGTCGATGCCTGAATGTTGAGTCAGACCAGAAGCCTACTAGACCACTCAACAGCGGCAGCTGCAATGTAGGCCACTTATCAGCGGCTAGAGCCTACTCGCACGCCATCTAACTAGCAGAGGCATCAGAGGCCACTTTATGCAGCGGCACTGGCAAGGCTAAGGGCCACTTGACAGCGGCTACTTCAGTGCAATCATGCCGTGCCCCTTGGCAGCGGCAAACACCAAGACTGTGCTGTGTGCATGGCTGCCATGCCTACATGCAAACATACACACTGTTTGTATGCATAAAACCACCAAAAACATACGAACATACCTACACACATAATCACGTACACACATACATACATGCATATACAGACATTTACACATACACATACATATCCATACACATATACATGTACATACACGTATTATGCACATATGTTTACTTGAAAAAACACATAGACATGCAGATATCGGCCAAAATACTCATGGAGGCCATCCAAGTAGCACTAAAACACACACAGTCGAGGGCCATAGTCATAATAGTTTGCTTCCGGCAGACATACGACAGTCAGAGCTCACGCAGGCCACTCACAGCGGCAAACATGCGGGGCCACTATGCAGCGGCAGACTCAAGGCCACTTTGACAGCGGCAGACCAACGCGTGCGATTTCCGCAGAGCACAACAAGGCCACTGCATCAGCGGCAAAGAAAACCGGGCCACTATGCAGCGGCAAGCCCTAAGCCTAGTCACAACACGTTGGCATGCCGTTGCCTCATCGCAGTGTCCCCGGAGAAGTCGCAAAGAGTCTGACGTCCATCTCTGAGGGAGAGGGTTTGTTCGGAAGTGGGTTTTTTCCTCAGGGGAAAGTTACGTTAAGGATGGGAAGTTATTGTGCTCAGGGGGGGGTGTTAAGGAGCGGGAGTATTTTTATTTGTTCATGCTTATTTTTTCCTTTCCCAGCACTGTCCGTCGAATTCCAGCAGCAAAAATAACAAAGACCCAAATAGAATCAAAAAGACCCAAATACAACGAAAACTACTTTGATGCGCCTTCTCGAGGTGTGTACTCAATGGGCCAGGATCTCCGTGCCGAATGTTCGGCAGACGTTCTGACGGAGACCCTTAAGTGCGCCCTCAGTACATAGCCACGTTTTTCAGGGGCGGCCAACGTGGGCACTCGTCTCCCCAGTCTGTGAAAAAAGAGAGTGGCGCGTCTTCGACTGCATATGAATGTATATTTGATTGACGATTCTTTTTATATTCCGAAAGATATTGGAGTCTGTGTTTCACATATCAATTCGTTTAATTTCTCACGCCCGGTGTTTTGCACAAAGGGAAAATAAGAACTATCTCCGCGCGTGCACGGATGAGTTTTTATTTTCCCTGCAAAACAAATTTATTTCGCTTTCGAAATAAATTAGGGCATGTGTGTGACTGTCTCATGTGAGCTATGTTAAGAGTGTTTCTCACGAAACATTTCTGCTCAAGGGAGAGGTGGGTGGGACCCCCAAAGTTTTGTAGAATTTTTCGTCCCGCCCGCCCAAGTCCCATCGTTCGGAGAGGTGCTCCAACGTGGTCTCACAGAGAAAGTGCTCTCGCTGGAACGTGCCGTAGTTTCCTTTAATTTGCGAACCGTTGCCCTGGGCCCTAAGCCCGGCCAACGTGGGCACTCGTCTCCCCAGTCTGTGAAAAAAGAGAGTGGCGCGTCTTCGACTGCATATGAATGTATATTTGATTGACGATTCTTTTTATATTCCGAAAGATATTGGAGTCTGTGTTTCACATATCAATTCGTTTAATTTCTCACGCCCGGTGTTTTGCACAAAGGGAAAATAAGGGTTACTCCGCGGGCGCCTGTACCGGCCGCCTCCTTATTGTCAGGGCTAGCCTGTTGCGGCACTGCCCTTCCTCGAGGCGTGTGGCGTGGGGACACCGGTGCGTAGCGGTGGTTAAGAGATTCGCTCCGGCGGGTCTCGACCACTTCATCCTCCAGCTTTGCTCGGAGAGCTTCTGGTTGGTTGTCTTTCACCCGGTTCTTCTCAGCTCAGCACGAGTTTCGGCTCAGGTACTTTTCCCTGCTCCGTCCCGGAGGATAAAGGAAATAGCAGTGGTGAAAGGCCTCCTAACACGTCAAGACAGCAAACCACAGAAGTATGCACGGCAACATGCGACTGGTGCGGCGAAAGCCGTTGTGCCCGCAACAAGAGAAATCACACTACCCACAGTTGCGTGGAATGTATCCGTGACCACGCAGAAGCCAGCTGGAGAGAGTGGTATGATGTTGATGAAGGTGAAGAAGATGTTCAAGGACCCCAAGAAGAAGTGGTCAATAGCAACAACAGACCAGAAGAACTCACTGAAGAAGAGTGGGACCGAATGACTTTTGCTCAAAGACGAAGCACACTAGAAGTCATGGGTCGACAAGAGCTGGATGGAACAGCACGCTTAGTGTTCGAAGCGTTCGTTGCTGGATCCCAGCAGAGAGCTGAAGAACTGACCCCAGCATTAGTTCGGGACCTACAGGAAGAACAAGGAGAAGAAGATCAAGGTCTTGATACGTTGATTGAAGAAAGGTCAAGGTTTCGACGTCGAGTTCAAGCTGTAAGTGCTACAATGTCTCCAGGAACGCCAGATAGCACAGAGGCAAGGACCCAAGGGCCCTTGGGATTTGCAGATATGTAAGTGCGGTTTAACAAACAAGAGAAGCAATCGTGTGGGCGGAAATCGCCCAGGCACAGCGTGAGGGCGGAAATCGCACAGGAGCAAGCAAAGTTTCACAATGCATGAAAGAAGGGGCAGTAAGGCCTATCCTTTCGTGTGAGAAAGGAAAGCTATGCTGAAAGTGATTTCCAAAGGAAAGAGCGGAATTTCACGGAAAGGCGTTCGACGCCACTACAGCAAAAGCTACAATGCACGTCAAAGCACTACGAGCACAACGAAAGTGTTTCAAAAGAGGCAAATGGCCTAAGACCAAAGTTTCCAATTGCCGAAGAGCAAGTATGGACCTACATCGCGAAACGCGACGTGAAGAAAAAGTGAGTGCGCTTTAGATCCTGAGTGAGTCCCATGCCAATTGTGTGTGTGTGGAAATTCGCAAATCTGTTATAGGACATCTGAAGATTGAGGATGAAGACAAAAGGAAGAAAAGGTTAAAGATGTTCAAGAAGTGCTCAAAGAAGCGTGCGAGAAAAGAAGAACAAGCTCACAGGAGCATGCGAAAACAGTAGTAGAAGTAGGAAAAGTTTCACGAGGATCGCATTACACGACAAAGCTGTGTATGCGATGAGGGCGTAACAGATAGTTCAATTTTCCCTCATGCCCATTTACATACAGGAATCCAGTGTTTCACCGCAGGTCAAACGTAGGCTCAAGACAGCCCGACAGCGGAGCACGGAGTGAGAAAAGAATCCAAGCTCGCGCCGTGGTTATAAGAAGTATACTGGTATAAGGGTTTAACCTTTCAGATTCCCATCGCGTGGCATTCGAAGTTGGGCAGCAGCATCATCCCCTTTTGCGATCAAAATGAAGACGGTCCGAGTGAGTGCTGCAATTTGATATGAATTTGACAAATATTCAATGTCCCATATATCAATTGGGAAATATCGACTGGATTGCGAAGTGAAGCTAGTCACGACTTTTGCGATGCAGTTACGTCGTATGTGTGTTTGCATGTTGTATGTAAGGTGGTGGTGTTTTGGGTTCAGGAGTAAGCCAACAAGACAAGGAGGCCTGGCGCCTATGTGTGAATCCGCTGCTCACCATAAGTGCGGCGCTGGCTGAGTTGTGTGAGCCACTGCAGCACCTTGCCGATGATAAAGCCTATGACCTCTCATGGCGGGAACTGGCCAGACCGCAAGTATGGTGGTGGCTCCTCGTGGACGAATTCGCGGCCCAATTGCAGCATGCAGCACAGGCGAGCCTGACTTCTACCCTGGCCAGGGATGGTAGCTTCCTTGTGATGGCCCTTGGAGGGCCAGGGCGACGCATGTCGCCTTTGCAGTACTGCAGTGCCCTCATGCCGATACAGGTCCTCCTGTATGCGCTACGCTGCCTTGTCGATAATCCGCAGTCCTACCCACACCTGCAGGTTGTGGAGGTCTTCCGGGATACGGATGAGCAGGCAGTCGAGGAGGGCCGGGACAATCATATCGGTGTACGTATTGCTGTGACGTTTACAGCCAACGAGCTCTGCCCCCTGCAGTGGCAAGTTGGAGCACGCCTCAGGCGTGCTTGGGACGAGGGGGTGATCGCCCTACATCATCCGCAGATACAGCCGGGAAATTTCACACATCCTGCTCAGTACAAGTTTCGTGTTTTTGTTCACGTATGTTTTAGAAGGCATGTGAATCTGTAGCACATCGCAGCACTGGCTCTAGCACTTGAGTTTTCTCGAAAAGCGAGATTAGCCGTAGCTACTGCCCTGTAGCCTGCCTGTCTCTGCCTTAGAGAAGCTATGTTGCCGGCACATGTTGTTGTGCCTCTCACCATGTTCCAGTGGGAGCTTGACCAAGCCCCGCCTTCGCCCAGGCCTTCGCCTTTGCCTCCGCGGTGGATTCGTCCCCCGGACTTTGCCTTTGCCCCAGCCAGACTAGCCTTGCATGACTGGGACTGGTATGTTATTACGTTCCGGGAATGTTTCGCCCTGCAGCCGCATGAGGGCCAGCCTTTAGAGCCGTGCCTCCAGGAATGCCTCTTTTCCTGGACCGTCTGCCCTCGCATTCTCATTTGCCTTGAAGTTCATGAATGGCTGCCCTTGGTTCTAGCCAATGATGAGTGCCATCAGCTTATGGTTGAAATGCTATTTTGACCCCTCTCGCCTCTCAGGTAGCCGCCGGGGACTCAGCCATGGAGCCTTCACAGCCCGACCCATTTTTCCTTCCCTTGCGGATTTTGCCGTACCAGTGGCACTGGCCAGGCCTCCTAGATGCCTTGCCTCTTCCAGGTTGCATGGGACAGCCTAACCGCCCTTGCCTGCAGGACCTGTTTGTCTTTTAATTCTTTCTCTTTATTCTATTTCTTGATATCTTATGTATCGTATTCTGATGCTTCGCTTTGTTCGTTGTACTGCCTATCTTCTTCCCGCATCTTTCGCCTTCAAAGCATCCGTTTTTTCTTGTAATAATCCTTAAAATATCCTTCTTCTATGTATCTAGGGTTCAACCTGTGATTTGTTGCGTTGTTCTTCATTCTGTTAAAGTCATGGTTTTTGTGCCATTTATAGAGTTCACATCATCTCAAACAGGTCATCGCCCGTTCGGCTTTCTCTCCGTTCCCTGACACAAGGTAGGAATCCTTATCTTAATTACAAATGCGAATATGTCTTTAAGTAGAATTGCGTGTTTAACGGATTAAATTTTAAAGGCAACATCTCGTCTCACTTTTTCATTGGATGTCCCTTTGGTGGCGTGCTTGACCGTGACCTGCCCACTCCTCTTCTTTCTAATAGCGTCATTGCTTCCGCATGCTTGTTCTTCATCTCTGCATTTGCTTCGTTCTTTTTCGCGATTATTACTTCTGCTTCTGCTTGCCCCTCTTCTCATGATTCTCTTGTGCTGTCGCTTCTTCTTCGCTTGTTTCTCATCAATCAAAGTCTATTTCCGTTCTGATTCCGTTGTAGGCGAGTGTTCAGTTTTCCTCCATAATATGCCGTCTTTATTCCTAAACTTATTCCCATTCCTAATGCTTCCTTCGCTATTCTTGACGCGGTGAATCCTTCTTCTTGATCTCCATCATCTTCTCCATTTGCTGGTGGTTCTCTTCTCTACGCGGAAAGTTCCGCCAGCTTCAGCTGCATGGACACACGTCCTCCAACTAAAACATGCCCACGTAAATGTACTTGCATGTTCGCATGTTCAGACCTTTATCGCCACTCGTTCCGGAAAGCCAATCAGTTCAACAAGCCTCTCAAGACAAACAAGACAGCTCAACCCGTTTTGCAATCGTTGAGGTGTGTAAGTCTTGGACAATCATTGAACAAAACTTCTTTGACCAATTGCTCGTGAATGCCTCATAGCAACAACAGAGCTTTGAGAGGAGTTGGAATGAGGACAGACTCGGACAGATTGTGCGGCCTGTCTTGTGATTGCTTTAGTTGAACAGATTTTGGATTGTGGAAAGCTGACTCGAACGGAAGTATCCGGAGAGTCCCGCTGTTTGGCACAGTCGTGGCACAGGCATGCCCACATAAACACGCTTGCATTGCTTGAGCCGAGGATCCGGTTTGGCTTAGAAATCCCTCTGTGCCATCCAAAGTTTCCTTTTTACAGTTCATATCATTCCATGTATCTGCGATTGACCTTTGTCAACCTGGCCGTTGCCGCGTCAATCTTCAACCAGGCAGGGTTCTCGTGCGTAGGTTGCTTAGCGACGGCCTACTGACCCAGTGGTTGTCAGCAGTGGAAGGATGCCGAATACCTTAGCATTGCAGGCGAACCAAAGCACTTGTCTGGAGTTTGAGGACCGGGTCTCTGGCATGTCCGGTGTTTCGCAAAAGTGTCATTGGCCTTTGCCAAAACAGTGCCGCCATTGCAAGCAAACTTGGCATATGTAACCCTGCATAGCAACTCAGCCGATGCTATCAGGACGCGTCAGGAGTCGTGCAGCTCTTGCAAACAGGCGCGAAACTGCCAGGGGTCAGCAGCCGAATACTGGTCTCTAAACCCCGAACTTTCAGCACGCTGCGTTGCAGATAGCCGAGCGGTGCGTCAACAGCGCATCTATGAGGGAGGCAAGGGCAAGCAGCAGGCCCCAAGCCGAAACACAGTGTTCACGAGTGCAATGGCTTGCAAGCTTCGCTTTAGCAAGCCGCAGGATCCGCAGCTCCCGGCCGCGTTGCTTCCTTTGCTGTCTCAGCTGTGGTTGCCTTTCCTCGTGGCTCGGGATGCAAGCAGCCGGGAACCCACAGCACATCCCAGCACATCCCAACCATCTCACCCGTCCCAGGTTGGTATGGTGCTCTTCGTGTTGAAGGTTTCAATAACCTCGAGCACCGGACCTTCCAAAACACAGGTTCCAGCACTCACTGGCCTTCGCTTCGTGACGGCTTTCTGGATCTTCGCTGAGCACTCATCAATGCAACCGCTTACAGGCGGTGGGACCTTCCTGGTCCTTTCAGGTTGCATCTTGAGCATGTCGCGCATCAGGGCAGGGACCGATGCCATTGACTTTTTGGTCAGCTCTCCAAGGACGGCCGGCCGTTTCCTGCTGATGCGAGCAGCCAGGATATATCCCCTCTACTTTGTTGTCCTGAGTCTGAGAGATGTTTGGAATGCCGTGCCAAAGCCTGTGACAGCTTATTCCTTGCTGCTAGAACCGCTCCATGTCATCCGGCATTGCATCAGCACCTTCGCCTCGTTGGCCGTTGAAAGTCCTCGGGAAGTATTGCTGCTCAATGGGATACCTGGAACAATGTCGACGTACTGGTTCATGCACACAGCAGCTAATTTCGGTTTGGCATGCTTTTGCTTTCAACAAGGATGCTTTGCCCATGCAAGGAGCAGGACCCGCAACAGCTTAAATTGACTGTGACGCTTGCGAGGTCATGTTTCTCTACGTGCTGTATCCGCTCCTTGAGTACTGCTTGCTGAGACCAGCAATTTCCGGCCCGAGGCTCCTGCTGGTGGGCGCTGTTTGCTGTCTGGCAAAGCTGTTGATCGTGGGCTGGGCAACTTGCATTCTGGCCAAAGGCGGCTTTGAGGCGGCATCCCCACCCACTTTTAATGGAAACATACAAGATGGAACCCTAAACCCAGAGAGTTTAGGGGGGTCCTCAAGCTGGGGATCCCCTAAAGCCGAACGGGAGTAAGGTGCAACCTTGCAGGGCAGGTTATGACGACTGTGTTTTGCTTAACACGCGAACATCTGCAGGTTGGGGATTTCTGGTATCGGCATGACTTGGTCTTCTTCGGTCGTGTGCCGTGGTACAGCTTTGCGCCGTTCCGCGTGCCGGACTTCGCTTTGGGTATGCTCGTCCCTCACGTTGCCAAGTACTTTTCGCCTGGCAGTGTGGCAGTGAAAGTGGCAGACCTGCTCCTGATGCTGTATGTGATCCTTGCACTCGTGCCGAAGAACACTTATGTTTACCTATGGACGGATCTAGACTTGCAATGCCCCCTCATGGCTTTCGTGATGTGGAGTTTGTGCTTCGGCCATTGTGAAAGCGTGTTGGGACAGTTGCTTGCAAACAAGTGGTTGGTGGAGTTTGGCACAGTGGCTTACGGGATTTATGTCTTTCAAGAGCCGCTGATGACAGTGATGGGAGTGTACTACCCGGGTGATGCGGCCGGGCTTCCCGGCACGTGCCGGTTGAGCAACACTTGCTTCCCGTGGTTTCAATACACATGGAGGGGCAGTTCCAGCCTATGTTTGACGTTTTTGCTGCTCCTCGTAATGGCAATCTGTGGCTTCCATCTGGTTGAGGAGCCGGCAAGGAAAGCTGCGTATTCGTTATGCCTTTCACGAGAGTTTTGTTTGAGATGGCTTCAAGCTTCGGATGTCGTCCGTAGTTTTGTCCAGATGATCACGTATGCCTGGCCTATTCCACTCTCTATCAGCTTGGTGAAGATTTGGGGACTCGGACCATTAGCTAGTGGCTTCTTTCTGTCCTTCGACCAGATGCTGTGGTGTTCTTTGAGCAGACTGTTTGCTTGTATTTTGTTTGCTATGCACTTATACTGCACTTTCGTGTCCTGTGTTGACCCTTCTGAACACCAAGTCTTGCAGACTTGACATTTACCTCTGATCCCATCGAAGCCCGTGGCTTAGAGAAAAGACTTGGTTTGTTCACACAGCGAAACACTGCTTCAGGATTGGGAACGTCATGGGCATGGCATTGGGGCAGAGCCTCCGCGGAGTTTCGTGGGAGCTGAAGCGGACACCTGGAAGGGGTTGGGAGTTGGGACTTGCACTTTGAAGTTTAGGCGTACGGTTGAACGAAGACTTTTCTTCGTTGGAGGGAACAACATAATGTGCAATGGCCAGCTGAGGACATGCATCGTCCTTTGCCCTTTGTCTGCGGCGGGTTTCTCGCTGGTGTTAAGCTACGTCGTCTTGGTATCCTCATCCGATGCATTTGCTGGTGCCTGCTTGCTGCGGCTTGTGATCGGGCTTCTTCAGGGGCTTGCGCTAGCAAGCAGCGTTGTCACCAGGCAGCTCACGCCCGCGGATGAGCAGGTGAGCCTTTCCATGTGGGTCAATCTGGCCTGGACAGGTGGTGTTGCTGTCGGTGGAGGGTTAGCCTGGGCAGGGAGTGAGGTGAGTGGGACTCCCAGTGCACAGGCCGTTGCCTCCGTTGGTCCAGCAGCTGTTGAAGCTTCCAAATGCTGTGCCATCTGCAGTGTCCTTTTGCTGATTACAGCCTGCCTATTGGCTTGTAGCTTGCCATCAGCTCATCAGGGTCCGGAACAAAAAGAGCAGGCGGTGGAAGACGAAGTGGTGACCAGGTCGAATCGGTGGAAGAATTCTTCTTCGGTTGCTATGTGGGGAGTTCTTTGCATTTTCATCGCTGCCATCGAGTACTCGGGCGTGGAAGTTGCAACTTCTATGCTGCTGGAAACACAGTTCGCCTGGCCTGTAGATTCCATCAGCGCCGGTGTGGATGTAGTTTTTGCGTTGGCAGCCGTCGGCAGTTTGGTACTTTTGCCCCTACGCAGCAGTGGCTTGCTAAGTGATCGGTGGATGCTTTATGGAATGGGCTTGATTGCCCTGGTTGCCAGCTTTGCCTTCTTTGACTTCACGAGGGGTCCGTTGGCTCTTCTCACAGCCGATGTTGTGATTTACACATGCGTGCTCTGCGCTGTGGGAATTGCTGAGGGATTAACCTTCCTCCGGGTTACACCCAGCGGCTTGCAAGCCACACAGGACCTCGTCTTCAACATGTGGCTGGGATGCATTTCCAATACGGTTGCTCGGTGCTACCACTACCTGCCCACAATATCTCGATAGTCAATAGTTTTTGCTTGTAAAGCAATGAAGTCCTAGAAGCATCTTCGACACTTTGATCATGCTGAGCACTTTGAGCTTGAGAACGCGAATCCTTTAACAAACACCGGTAATCTTGACGAAGAGACGCCCGAAGGTACATGGCCGATTCTCTAGGGAAAGCCGCAGCGCCACCGATTGCTCGATGGATTCTTGGCTCCCGCGGCCGGAACATGTACGCCTTGTACCTCGGTGATTCTATAGCAAGTTTGCTGTTTCCACTTCGTAGAGACTGCCTGGCCAGACAGAAATTTCAAGATGCCTGCAGACTCCGACTGGACTGAGGTACCAGGTCACACTGCTATTGCTGAATGGTTTCGCAACCTTGACAATAGTGTAAAATTCGATGTATTCTTTCACCCCAGCCCCCCCCCCCCCCCCCCCCCCCCCCCCCCCCGCCCCGACGAACGTCAACGCCATCCGCGGAGTACCCATATCGAGCTTCGACTGGACCGAGGCAACATGCTCTGGTTTTCACGACCTTGAAAACAAGGTAAATTGTATGACCCAGCCTCCGACGAAAATCCCCGCCATCCGGGGTTTGTCCACACGGAGCCGTCGAGCTCCGCTGACGCCATCTCCTGGAAAGAACAACGAGCATGCCTGTCGGTCGTCAAAGTCGCTTGCGTTCTCCAGGACTTGCAGACATGAGGGGAAGAGACTTGATTGCTACGCTCCGGCCCAAGTTGAGGTGTAGACATTGTTTTTATGACATGGTCTTAGAGCTTCACATTGATAAGGATTATTAAGGATTCGAAGGTAGGCTTACCCATTGGCATGCGCTAGCTTGTGCCAGTCTGCGCAAATCCCAATGTGGCTTGCCTCACTTCTACATATCTTTGCGATCGTTGCACGTCTGTTGCTGAGAACTTGCCGTTCTCAGAGCCATGCAGATGCAGCAGCACCCGGGCTTGGCCAGGCTGTGTGAAGCGAAGGACCTCACGTTATTTCGCAGTGGGCCAGTGATGTTTCCGAATTTGAGCATGAATGCCCTGCAAGGAGACACCGCATCTTCGCCCCTTGTGCGTGCCGTACAGTGGCGGTGGTGCCAGACGCAAGCCATCTAAAGCGTCTTGTGGATTGAACTGTAACTGTAATCGCCGCCGCGACCGCTGCCGTAGCCGCCGCCGTAGCCGCGGCCGTAGCCGCCGCTGTAGCCGCCTCCGGTGCTATTGTCAGGGCATGTGGGTTTCAACGCCAAACTGGCATGAGCGTGCCACAGGGCGTGTGTGCGGATGGACAGGCATGTCAAGAGCTAACGGCACACGAGTACGAATAATTGCAGGACCTGTTGAGTTCGAGCGTTCGATGTGCCGCCATCGTTGTACTTGTCACGGCGATGTTCTTGCCCGCATCCTCAAGGGCAGCGCCCTGACTGTGCAGATGGGAGAGTAGAAAATCAACCACCGGTAGAAGGTCTAGGAGAGTACGCTGGACAGGCAAGGGTAGAGCCACCTGCGCAGCAACTGCGCCGTCCATGCAGTTTTGTCTGGTTCTCAAAAGATTCCCAACGCTCAAACTATTGAGAGCGTCGCCACTTCGTTCTACCTTGTCGCACGTGCGGGTGGAAGCATAGCTTGAATTTCCGAGAAGTTTTCGGCATGTCTTTGTCGGATCGATCTTTTCCATGTATGTTTGTTACCGTATGAACCGTGATTTTGGACATGCAGGTGGGCGAGGGCGAGACGCTGTTGAGACTGGTGTGGAGTGACAGACACTCTGAGGGATGGGCGGTACTTGTCGTTACCCGAGCATGCTGCTTAAGTGTGTAAATGTTTCCGAACGAGCAGCACAGCATTGGTCCGTGATACACTCACTCGTCATTCTGGCTCAAGTCAAAGTTAACCGGCTGGGAGGAACATATGTCGTTGTCATCGGGGACTGAGGCAGGTTTGCCCAAGTTTGCAGTCCTCCAATCCTGTGCAAAAGTAGCAGTCTGTAAGTCTTTTTATGGCTGTCGGCTCTCGAAAGGGATTCAGTGTGCACTGATTTTATCCTGAGCCGGAAACATACAGAGGGTCTTGTTTGCAACAGTGTAGAGTGCTCTGGCAGGAGATGTGTTCAAGCTGTTGTGTCTCCTATGTTTGCGCCCATCTTGGAAAGGCTTGTGGCTTCGGTCTCCCACGGTGGTTGCAAACTGTGTCAATTCAAAATCCTCAAGTACCGAACCAGTGCAACTTGCAAGCTGCTGCTCACTAAGTGGACGGACTTTAACATGGCTTGTAGGGCGACTACAGTCTCAGTCTCGGAACCATCAGCTTCTGCATGTCGTAGACGGGGAATGCAGATTGCTTTATCTGTCCTTGGCCGCAAAGTCGGCCTTACTTCCGCATAGCCAGGGATGTTTGGCGGCGAGTCGCAAAGGCCCAGGCTTGTGACTGGGAGGATTGAGGGCCCTAATATATACTGTATGCATCTTCCCGACACCTGACACACGTGGATGTGCCGAGTCATGAGTTGCAAGTAGGGGATTTCCATTCCGCGATACGTCGTGTACTATGAGGCACATTTCTCTTCGGCATAAGCATGCCCCATTGCACATTCGCAAAGCGCAGAAAGATTGTGGTTTGAAGGATGTTGCCTAGGGTTGAGATCTTCAAGGCGGAGCAACTTGTCTCCAGCTGCGGGAAGATTGAATTCCAAGCTGTTCAGTTCTCCATCACCAGTGTTCACTTCTTCAGCTGTGGTTTGTGAAGGGTTCCAGTGGCCACCTGACCCGTTTCAATGTTTGGCCCCTTGCCTATCGAGCGAAAGGGCCACGAGAGCGGAGCTCTTAGTCTACACAGCCAGCAACCAGTTGCCGACAGGCGGCAGCCGCACTATGCCCAGACAACCCAAGCGAATGGAGACGCTTTGCTGAATCATCTTGATGACAAACTTCAGGTATGGAGCATCGCCAGGACTTGGGATTTTGCAGTGGAGGTTGATGGCTACAGGACGTGTGAGGTTTGACGAGATGAGAGTTGCCTCGAGGCTAAGGCTTTGTCAAGCTGGTCAGCGTGGAGTTAGAACATCATGCTTAGGGATGATTTTGTGGGAAGCACTGCTTTAGTTCTTCGCTTGTTTGTTGTAGTTGCGTGCTACGTCCGACATGACTTGCCATTGCCGCTCGTGGACGGACAACTAACTGACAAACGGAATCTGAAACAACCATGTTGGCGACGATCCTTCTTTGGGCCCGTCTCAGGCCAATGAGTTCTCCAACCACGAGCAGGACATCATTAGACAGTCCTTCAGCAGGGAGCCTGGAGTGTTTGAAAAAGAGCATTCCACGTCCCCTCGCGCTGGACAGCCTAGGGCTTAGTCCAGTTGCCAGGCACTGGGAACCATACTTGGATGAAAGAGTCCCTCCCAGTGGAACTTGGGTCCGTGCCCGAGAACGTCAAGCGTTGCAGGCTCAAGGCACAAGGCTCACACAACCTCACTTCACAGGCTACTTGGAGGCGACTCTTCTTACTCTTGCGGCGTAAGATGCCTGCAAAGTAGGAAATTAGTTTGAAGAAATCATGTCCACCACTCCTGATCGTCCGGAGGATCTATGACCCGAAGCTAGCCAAGCCCCACCCGAAGTTTCCGAGCTGTTGAGGCCCGATGCCATCCATTTGCTCCGGCGCCAGAAAATGGAGCGAAATCGCTTGGCCGAGCCGGTGCCGCAGACCTGGCGACTCGGCGACGTTTTGGAGCCGTGCCGTTGGATCGGTTTGCTGCATTCGAGCTTTTGGGAGTGGGACGTGCGGATGAGTGCGAAACCCATTCAAAAAAACACGGTCAGGTCAAAGATGACACAGCTGTGGGGAGGTGGCTACTACCAGGCCACTGCCTGAGACCGTTCGCTTGCCTCAAGGCTTGGAGCAAGGCCGTTGTGGAGAGTTTCCATGTGATCTCAGAGCATCGGACCTTGTCCCTAAGTTTAAGTCTGCAGGAGTTTGAGTACATGCCGGAAGAGTACAAGGACCTTTTGAGCGGCGGTTGAGTCCATATTTCCCGCGGTTCCGGAATGCAGTGGTGCCTCGCTGACCCGCGCAGGACAAGAGGGGCCTGCTCCCGAGGCCACTGTGTTTGGTGCCATCTTCCCGTCATTCCGGAACAGCTTCGTCTCAGGTTGTTGGGATGTCGGCGTGCTTCGATTTTAGGTGTTTGAAGCTTGCACCATGAGCTGTCACTTGGGCCTGGATATGGGTTGATGGATTCATCCATGAGGGGCCCAAAGCTGGCCGTGGATGTTTTGAGTCTGGAGGACTCTTTTGGAACTCTGGACTTTAGTGTTGAGAGGGTTGACCTGTCGAAGCCCGCCCCCTGGCACTTGGATGCAGGCAAGCGGATCCAGACAAGCGGTCCAAGATCGCAAACCACGACTGGCGCCACAACTCTCAGGATGGGGTGAAGCCTGAATCTTCCTCCCCCAACCGAACAAGCCCAGAAGCCTCCACGATGCCAGGAGAAGAGGCTCAAGCACGAGCCCATGCTCAACAACCTCAGTGCTGACAAGGAGTCAGGCCGCCACGTTTGCAGGATCTTCATCGAAGGCCGTGTCGTTGGCCTGGGCCCCCCTTCAATGCCCTCCGTGGCTCCCGCTATGTGAGGGGCCCTTCAGGAAGTACTTTGAGCGGTCTTTAGGCCGAGTTTCAGGCATTCCCCCTCTACTCATGGCTTGTGATGAGATGCCAGTGCCGCTGCTCCCGTTCATGGCAGGCAGTACCCATACCTGGGTGGCGACAAGGACGCTGAGCTCGAGGCCAATGGGTCGGGGAAGGGTATCGTGGTTGTAGGACACCGATGCGATGATGACCACTGTGCAGTGACTATGCGGATGAATGCTGATGATATCTGTTGATGGTGATGAGGAGCTGGATGATGTCGCTGCCGTCGCTGCCTTCGCTCTGAACGTAGTTTGCGATTCAAGCTTGAATGGTGATACAATTGGGTTGAACTGGGAAGGCAACGAAGCTGTTTCTTCGCTCGGTGGCCGTCGGCGCCAAGACGACACTGAACAAGCCTGGCGCCCTGCTGGTGGCGGCAGAACAGGAAGAAAGTTGAGCCACGTGGTACACCAGTCCCGATCAGCAAGAGAGCCCTCAACCGCACACCGGAGCCCTGAACCACTGACAGCGAGTCCACATTCTGGCAAAGTGTGGGGAAAACCTTCAATCCCAATCCGCCAGGCCCTGCACGGCAGAAGCCCAGATTCACCCCTAGGACACTGCGCGCCCAGGTCGCAGGAGAAGTTTCTCCAGTCGAAGCAGTCCGCCAACATGTCCGCCTGGATGCAGGACCTGAAGTTTGACCAATCCCCTGTGCTCAGGGATTGTCATAGGGCCAAGGACTTGTACTTGACGTTCTATAGCTTTGTGCGGCCCTGATGTGTGTAGATTTGCAGATGCGGTGTGGGGTGAGATTTGCGTCATGACACAGAAGCTGAAATTCGGGCGACTCAGAGGATCCTACGCCAGCTTCTGTCTGAAGGACAAAGCTCAGATGACCTCAGAGAGTTCATTTCTAGCCGGCCGAGGCGAGGATCCCAGGATCGCCCCAGTGGAGCATGGATTGAAAAAGATGTGTCCGGCAGGCAAGGGCCTGGACGACAACTCTCGAAGTAGCCGCATGACTCTGCCGATCATGGCCTGCTCCTCAGACCCAACGACCCTGCGACGCAAGGCTCGGGTCGCCCTAATTCCTCAGACGGTCCTGTCAGGTTCAGCGCCTTCAACGGAAGGTGGACCAAGATTGGGAGGGATCGACCGTGGTGGTCAGTGCGACGGATCAGGCGAGGTGGCGGAAGCACGAGAAAGGTAAGTAAGAGTCCTCTACTTCTTCGTGCGGGATTCAGGGATGTCTACTCCTAGTGGCTGCAACACCTGCCTGTGAGTTGCACTGCAAAAAAGGTCGAAGATACAGGAATGTAGTACAGGGAAAATATAAAGGGATCCAATGGCAGGAGGCTATATGAGAAGGCAGGGGAGGTTTCAGTCTTTCTCAAGATTCAAGACCGTCGACGCCTGGCAGGATCTGATCCAAGTCGCTTTCCACATGCACACGGTGGACTCCGAGCGCGGCGTTGTCGCGTGCTGCCGTGGCAGCATGACAGGGTCGGTTTTCTTTGACGGCTTCGAAGTACTGTAACAATTTCGAAAGCGTCATTCCCACGTTGAAGTATCCGAAGTTTCAGGTACCCGACTGCCCACACCTGTCGTCCAGGTACATGGGAGTTCTGTCCAAGGACATTGACCTCCTGGGTACGCTTGGGCTCCGCAAGGCCGAACACCGTCGACATCTGTTTTCAGACGATCGGTGTGCATGGGGCTTTACCGCTACCGCGAGGCCCAAACCAAGACAACATGTATGTACGTATGTATGTATGTATGTATGTACGTCATTATGTATGTATGTATGTATGTATGTATGCGTGTATATAGGTGTATACATACAGAAGATGTACACGCATGCACGGGTGTGTCTGCATATGCATGTATATACGCAGATGTATAAGCATCAACAGAAATATTGAAATATTGTCAGCTGCATGTGCACGAATATGTTTACACACCTCAAACACACACAGACACACAGACACACAGACACACAGACACACAGACACACAGACACACAGACACACAGACACACAGACACACAGACACACAGACACACAGACACACAGACACACAGACACACAGACACACAGACACACAGACACACAGACACATAGACACACAGACACACAGACACACAGACACACAGACACACAGACACACAGACACACAGACACACAGACACACAGACACACAGACACACAGACACACAGACACACAGACACACAGACACACAGACACACAGACACACAGACACAGAGACACAGAGACACAGAGACACAGACAGAGACACAGAGACACAGAGATACAAAGACACAGAGACACAGAGACACAGAGACACAGAGACACAGAGACACGCAGGCACAGAGACACAGAGACACAGACAGAGACACAGAGACACAGAGATACAAAGACACAGAGACACAGAGACACAGGCGTGGAGACATACACGTACACATACACATATATATATATATACACACACACAAACACTCAGCGCAATCCCGTTCTCACTGCTACAAGGCAGTGCCCCTGCTCAGCCCGATGGGCAAGCCCGGAGGTCAGCCAGCTCTGGGGAATGCAGAGGGATTTCAGCGATGAACTCCCCGCAGGAGACGGAGCCGGAGCCCCAAATATCGCTACAGACTTGGGCAGTACCTGAATGACGCGGAATGAGCGTGATTTGACTTGATGGGCACACTATTGGAGGTGACCCCAGTGTCGATATCCATAGGATACACGTGGAATTAGGAAATACATGCATTTTGGATTGCGTACTGGGAAGCTTCAGCACGGGTGCCGGCTAGCAGCTCATAGGAGCCGGAACCCACTGTAACCTGAGGTGTAAGTTCCAAATTTTGGGCGCTATCGATTTGAGTTGCGGTCTGTTGAAGCTGGGCTGCCCGACTGCCCGAGGCCGAGCCTGGTGAGCACACATGGATGTTCTTCCTGCTGGCTCCAAAGTGGCTTGGTCGCGACGGCTCAAAACCTGATTCCCTCATGTGCTTATGCATCACAGCCCTGAAGCTGACCATGTCTAACGAGAGTCTGGCAAGGTGGGTCAAAATGCGGCCCACCGACGCTTACTACACGGTCCATCCCAGGTCGCAGGCCTGCATGTCTGGCATTTGCGGTTTGGTCTGGCTATCGCGAAAACACTGCAAACACTGCACAATAACGGCCAAAAGGCTCGGCAAAACGGCTGTTACTGCTGCTGCTGCTGCTGCTGTTATGTTGACGGTTTACGGCAAGTACTAGTGAGATCACAACCACCATCACGACCCTATCGCTACTTCCGCTATTGCTACTACTGCTACTCTTCTATTTCTGCCACTTCTGGTCCTGCTGCTGGCACTGCCACTGCCGCTACTAGTGCTGCTGCTCCTCCCAATGTTACGGCTACTGCTGCTGCTGTTGCTACTCCCACCGCTGCTAGCTGCAGCTACAGCCGCAGCCACGGCCACGGCCACCACAGCCACAGCCACAGCCACAGCTACAGCTACAGCTACAGCTACACCTACACCTACCTGCTGCTACTGCTACTACTATTGCTACTGCTACTGCGGCTGCTACTGCTACTGCTACTGCTACTGCTACTGCTACTGCTACTGCTACTGCTACTGCTACTACTACAACTACTACTGCTACTACTACTACTACTACTACTACCGCTACCACTACCACTACTACTACTACTACTACTACTACTACTACTACTGCTACCGCTACCGCTACTACTACTACTACTACTACTACTACTACTACTACTACTACTGCTGCTACTAGTACTTTTGCCGGTGCCACCACCACTATTACTACTACTACTACTACTACTACTACTACTACTACTACTACCAGTACTGCTACTACTACTCCTACTGCTACTCCTACTGCTACTACTGCGACTACTTCGCCGAGCAGGAAGCTGCTTGTCCTCTTCGCCAGGCATCGACTCGGTGCAGCGTCCGCAATGCAATGCAATACTGCGACTACTGCGACAACTGCTACTACTGCTACTACTGCGTCAACCGCTACTACTGCTACTACAGCTACTACTACTGCTACTTTGCTGCTACTACTACCACCACCACTACTATTATAAAAACTACTATTACGACGACGACGACGACGACTACTACTACTACTATTACGACGACGACTACTACTACTACTGCTACTACTACTCCTGCTACTACTGCTACTACTACTACTACTACGACTACTACTACTACTACTACTACTACTACTACTACTACTACTTCTACTAGCACTACTGCCACTACCACGACCACGACCACGAACACTAACTACTAATACTAGTACCGGTACTAGTACTAGAACTCGTAGTCGTACTCGTAGTCGTACTCGTACTACTATTACACGTACTAGTAGTACTGCTCGTACTAGTACTACTGGTCCTATGAGTACTACTGCTGGTACTGGTACTGGTACTGCTACAGTACTAGTAGTAGTATTTGTACTGGTACGTGCACCTGTACCTGTACTGGTACTTGCACAACTACTGAATTGCCACTGCCCATCTCAATCGCCTGCCTAGCCAGGGCTCCGCCTTCCGGATGAGCACTGCCGGCTCCAGCGCTGTTATCTCAGCACGCCATAGGATCTTTTCAACCGCAGATACAATTAACTCATCGTCGCGTTGTCCTTTGCCGGTATATCTACGTGGGAGATAGTCTGATGCGTCTTTTTCCTCTGTCCAAAGCTCTAAAACGACTGTGCGACACCGGTTTTTTCCGAAGGGAGTCTCTGCATGTGCCGATTGTCAGATGTACTTTCGCTGAGACTTGAGAACTCGGCTTTGCATCACGGTACCGGTACTATTGTTGCCGACAACTATGTTTCGTCGTTTTGAAAAGTTGCAGTTCGCAGTTGGAACATGGCGTCAAGCAAAGTCCGAATATGGAATCATGCTAGTCGCATGGAGTAGCTCAAGGTGTTGCTGTCGCTCGGCTCGTCGGTCTTGGAGACGCACGACACTCCGCGTCGGAAGGAGTCCCAGGGCACAGTGTGCAGAGTCTCGGGCATCTCGGGCAACAGTGGTTTCGTTTCTTTATGTTGAAAGTCCTAAGTTAATTGCAGGCTCAACCGCCGGAGGGGTCTTTTTCGGGTTTTCACTTATTACCGGGGAGGGCACTTTTTGTTTGGGGCTGTTGTTATGGGGGATCTTCGATGCTGCATTGGTACCCAGACGAATCCACGAATTGGTAGATAGTTACAGACGAGAACGGATCAGTCATGGAATGTGAACCAAGGCACCATCGCAGCAGTGTAACCATAGCCACAAGAGGACCGCGTATGTCAGCTGACGCGAGAGATGGCGAAGACGTGCGGCAGTAGGCAATGCAAACAAAGCATGCCAATCCCGCGATTGGCACTGGGGGGATAATCGAAAGAAGCGCTGCAACAAAGAGACCTTTCTTGAGACTACTTCAGAGACGACAAGGACTGCTCCATGCTCGCAAGCGCTTCCCCTTACTCTTCGCCTACGGATTGCTCTGGTCGGATTTAGAGAGCCCTGTCACAGTGTCACATACAAGTTCCATACTGTTCTGCATGACACGAAGCCCTATACCTGTGTCGTGCCGAGAGCGAACGTCGGCGTCCACTCGGCCGGGACAGTTGCAACCGTGACACGAGCTGGACCATTCGGGTGTGGCCCGCTTCTACGGTCCATGTGGGCCGTAAGTAAAACTGCTATCTCGCTCTCCTCCTCGAGATTCCAGACCGAATGCCCCGGTCATAGCTAACAACGGTGTGACACAGTTCGCCGTTGCAAGATAGCTCCGCTTGTGTGCACAAACGACAAGCCAGGCACGCAATCAAGCATATAGATGCAGACAGCCAACCAAAAGAAGACGAGACTAGCGAATCCGCTTGAATGATTTCATTCTTCACAAAATGCTTGAGGATGTGTGATTGCACGACTGTGCGACTCCAGCGTCAAGAGCTGCCCCATGACATTGTGTGACACCTCTATCTGTCTCCAGGTGTCCGCCAGCTGTTCAACACATTTACTGAAACTGAGAGACAGAAAAGCATTGAAGGAAGCTCCAGACCCCACGCATGAATAAGTAGATAGATAGATGAATCGGAATTGTTATGTGTCTACATATACATATACATATACACACATGCATACATACATACGTATATACATACATGTGTGTATCTGTGTGTTCGTCTGTCCGTCGTTCGTCTGTCTGTCCGTCTGTCTGTCTGTCTGTCTGTCTGTCTGTATGTATGTATGTATGTATTTTAGTGTATGTGTGTATATGCATGCATGTATGTATGTATATATATATATGTGTGTGTGTGTGTGTGTGTGTATGTATGTATATACCTGTACACGTATATATACATCCATATATATATATATATACATAGATAGATATACACATACATATGTGTACATGCGGTTAATCGCACAGACATGAAAAGGGCTCTGTACATGTATCTGGAAATCCATCCATCCATCCAGCCAGCCATGCATGCATGCATGCATACATACATATGCACACACATGCATATCTGTCGTACAAATGAGCATATATAGATATAGACACACATATATGCATACATACATGCATGGATGCATGCATGCACACATGCATGCATACATATATACATACATACTTGCACACATTCATACATGGGCACGAAAGTGTGGGCATGCATACGTGCATACATGCGATGTGCCTACCTGCATATGTACATACATGCATACGTACAAGTGTACGGCTGTATCGGCTGCGAGTCGTCCAACCTGAGCCAAAACCCTAAACTCACAGACTTTTGGTGCCAGGACGGATCTCCGAGGGCCGTCAGTGCACAGTCGGCACGCGTTTGGTCCTCGGCTTTCGTGTTTGGAGTGTCCGTTGGGTTTAGTTCGCTATGTCCAAAAGGTTTCAGAAGTTCGGAGACATCGTCCGCCCCGGTCCCTGGGGTGTTTCGATGTTGTAGATGTCGCAGGAACATGCTCAAGACATCTCTAGTGGAGCTCGAAAGTTTGTTCTGCATCAAAAAGTGTACAATGTATGGTGGCCGACTTGTCCGTTTGGAGCATTCTAGACTGAGCATGAAAGACTTTGGCGGCAGTGCTTGCAGGAATCAGCCCAGCCTTAAATGGCGCCTGTGTAGTTGAGCCTCCCCATCAGATCCCTATCCCTATCGGCACGATGCACCATGATGCCTAAGACTAAGCAGAGAACAGTCGACGGGTGAACCCAATGCTCAGAGACAAGCATGCAAATCGTCGCATGCATCCATCAGCCATCTTTCCTTCGTCCTTGCCAGGGCGCGTTCGAGCCGAACCGGACTTCTTGTTTCCTTGTTGTCTTTTCTTCAGGTCTGTCACAGTGAGGGGTGCCTATCGAAGGTCTTCTTGGGATCCAACAAAAGCCTTGGAGATCCGTGCCTGACGACTTCCCGGATCTCCAGGAGCCAGGCCCTCTCTGACCGTCCGAAGGTGGACCTCGCCCTGATCGAGCAGGTGGGTCCTGCGGAGAATCGAGGGCTCCAGAAACATCGCATTGCAGGCGTAGCAGCGACCTGTACTGAACACCAGATCCCAAGACTGGTGTCGGCTCATCGAACCATTGATGGCAGGATAGTTCGGGTGTGTTGGGTTGGGCTGCGGGAAAGGCGGTACCTCAGTCAGTACCACAGCCCCACAAGCCAACCGAATAAATACTAAAGCTTTGTTTTGCAAAATCGTCAAGAGCCGTTGCGGAGAGGATTGCAATTAGAAAGCGTCCAATCGACAGCATCGGTTTTGGTTGACTCTGAAGCTCGTTGTTCATTTCCCCAGGGCATCTACGATCCCCAAGAGCATGCGCACCTCAGATCACAGTGCAACACCGCTGTGTTTGCTGGAGAGGCGGTGAGCTCCCTCCCAGCAATCAAGGAGGGCCGGAACCTCAGAAGATGGCAAAGGCGACGCCTTTGCCGCTTGCAGGAGAGTTGTAGGTAGGTGCCGCACTGGAAGGCTTTCACGCGAGGGCTTTTTGGGGAAGAGGGCACGGCCGCTTGAGACTTCTTCGAGGTCGCTCCAATGCCACCCCAGGCTGAAGTCGCTGAAGCTGTTGTGGTGCAGAGGCTTTCTGGGCCCCTCCACATCTGTAAGCCAAGCTCTCCCAGACCCTCAGCAAGGCGGCAGAGTGTAACCTGGAGAATCCCCCCGCCGCTGTGAAGCCGCTGCCAAAAACTGGCAGCTTGTTCAAAGATGGCGCTGCCGCACAGGCGCCCCAGCCTGTAGGAAGTCCGCAAGGTTCGGAGACCCCGCAAGCAGGCCAAGGGCACCCGCCATCTACCCCTCCGAAATCTCAGGAATCGCGGCGTGGTGTCCCCTTGCGGAACCTGCAGTCATTTAGCACCCCCGACGTCTCAAAGAGACTTGAGAGATGACAAAGAGAGCAAGTTGTTTCAACAGGCGACCCCCAGAAGAGTTATAGGCTGATTGAGGTCGAGGTTCCGTGGGTCAGTGTGGGTCGCCATCGAACAACTTCAGAGCAACCTATACATGTTGGCTGCAGGGCAGGTAAAAGGATGGACGGTTCTCTGGCAGAAGCTCACAGTGGCAAGACATGGCACGGCAGCTTCGGAGCGAGATGTCTAGAGGTAGTTTTGCAGGTCTGTTTTTTTTTCGGTGCCTTTGGGGGCTCAAACCTGCGCTGTGCGGCAGTCAACTCATGTCGGCAATTGCTGTAACTAAGAGGCACACTTGAGGAAACGTTCACCAGGGCTTTCCTTTGGTTCCTTTGGTCCTAGCTGCCAGACTTCGATCTGTCGGACCGGATCGCAAAGGAGCCTCGGATGCAAGCAGCTAGTCCCAACCAGTCCTCGGAACTCTCATCGCCAGGACAGGATGACTTCAACCATGTGGCAGGCCACATCCTTGCCGGATTGTTGCCTCACTCTGCAATCTTTTCACGGTTTGCATGCCAGCATGGCCACCGTGTGATGTGTCTAGCAGCACTGAGGTATCAAAAGACCCACAGTATCGCCTTCCCGTCCTTCCCCTCCCCTTCCCTTGCCTTGTGTTGAAACCGTGGTTGTCATCCGAAAACGGCCATGGCTCGAAGCCTCCACATTTGGACTTGCTCTCCGCAGATACCCGCAGACCTCCCTTGATCGCCATGGCGTCCCCGACTTCCCGCGATGCCGCCGTGGACTACAAGGGCCTGGGTCACAAGCAGGCCCAGCCAGAGGCCCGCACTTCCCGCAAGTGGTACATGGTCGGAGCTGGCCTGGCGCTGCTTGGGGTGGCAGGGGTGGCAGCGAAGGCGGCCCACTCCAATGGCGCATTGTTTTCCTCGAGGTCCTTGAATACAATTCAAGAGGCTCAGACATGGGAGGAGCTGCCCGGCATTGACAAGGTCATTCGCAAGGCGCAGGGGGTCTTGGTGTTTAGGGTTTAGGGTTCGGGGCCTTTAGATGCCTTTAGGGTCTGTGTTCCTGAAATCCACCTTGGCAAGGCCCAGAGCTTGAAGCAGGACAAGCCGATGCGCAACTTGCAGGATCTCTTCTATGACTCCCAGCCAGAGGAGCTGCCCTGGCACCTTGAATCCACACTATTTGGGTTAAGGGTTTTAGAACTTCCGGCTTGGAGTTTTTGTGCACTGCACGCGTGTAAGAAATGACAATCGTGCGGCAGTGCTTAGAAGTTAGGGATTACAGCAACTCCCGTGGCCATTGTGAGTGATGTTTTTGGAGCTGTATGGTCGCTCCATCCGAGCCGCGCGTGTGCCTGCCCCGACTGCCACTGATCCCGCTGCCAGCCGGGATCTGTCGATCCTCGAGGCAACTTGGGTTAATGTGCAGGGTTGCTCGGCTTACTTTAGGCTTCCCGGACGTCGACCCCTACAACCCCCTCGCGGCCGCGGGTGCGGGGACTGGGGGAGCTGCCGCGGCATTTCCCTCTCCTCCCCTGACTGGAGGAGGGGCCGGAGATAGCTCTGGAGCGTGGAAGGTCAAGATGAGCACGGTGCTCGATCCGCGCAAATGCACTTATTTGACTGTCAATTGCCCCAAGAAGGGGAGGGTGCCGGACAACTGAGCCCCCCCTCTCAACCGGAGAGGAGAATGGGGCAGAGGATCGGGCACCCCCCCTCCGGACGGGAAGGACGCAAAGCGAGAGCTGGGTTCCTGGAGCTGGGGGCGACCGGGTTTGTGTGTTGGATCCCTCCGTCGGGGATAGAAGCAGGACCTGAGCGACGACGACGAGCACGTCCAGTTGCTGCAGTACTTGAGAGAGAACCCGGTGGATTGGGTGCACATGGCCTGCAGGGCAACACGGAAGAGGAGCAGAACGCTGACGTGCTGGGAACGGTGCGTGGCGATCGTGGAGCAGCAGATGGAGCTGGGACTGGGGTTTTCGGCCCCGAGGGCTCGCTGATGTGGAAGCTCAAGGCTTTCAGGAAAATCCTGAAGCAACAGGCCGTGGACTTCGTCGTGCTGGACCAGCCTACAGGGGCCGTTCAAGAAAGCCACCGGTCTGACAAGGCGCCCTGGATCGTCGATACGGTGTTAAGGTGCGGAGACGTCAGGAAGCACAGGCACACGACATGAAAGGGCAGGGTCCACTCGTTTAAGGCTGGCTGACCAGCGGGAGGACCGCGGTCTCAGCAACAAAAGAAAGGGAGTGTCCGAGTGCATGCCTAGGGGGGTCTGGGTGGGGGCATGCACGAAGTTAAGATTGTTGTGTACTACACACGTGTCGAAATAACAATCGTGCAACAGTGCTTGGAGGTTAGGGATTACAGCAACTCCCGTGGCCATTGTGGGCTCAAGCCCGCCACCGGGAGTCACATTTTTGGAGCTGTTTTTCGCACCCTCCTCACCCGACGGCTCTCTGTGGACAGGCAGGCACGTCGTAGCGCCTCTGCTCCTGATGCTCAGTTGCCAAGTCGATCGGAGGTCGCTGACGGGACGACCCGCTGACGGGGGCTTTGGGCCCCACCCCGCACCTTAAAAGCCAACTCCCCTCGCGACCCGCCCCCCCTGCTGAAGATCCCCCTGTCGAGTACAGGTGATTTGGTGGGCTGGGGTCGCGATAGGGGAGCCAGAGGGCAAACAGTTTTGAGCCAGAGACTGGCATTCACGGCGGCTCGACGAAGGCCGAGGGAGGACCGCCGTCTCAGCAGCTACAAAAGAAAGGGACTGTCCGATTGCATGCTTAGGGCGGTCTGGGTGGGGGCATGCACGAAGCTAAGATTGTTAAAGTTCGGTATGGTTCTGAAATCTAAACCTTACTTGCTAGGTTATCTGGGAAGCAAGGATCCGCACGGAATGCGTCATTGACACCGTTCAGGCTGCCGCCTACCTTGGTCAGGCTGTGGTGTTCCTCCATAAGGCCATTGATTACGATGGTCTTGAGTGCCCGAACAACTCGCCGGTTGGATGCGCTGCCAGCGTTGCAGGCTTCATCACGTCCATCAGCTGGATCGCCTCGTACCTGTCCTTTGCGGCGAACGCCTGTGGCCAGGCTGTCAACAACGGTGCGCTGTGTGCTGGCGACTTCACTGCGCTCATGGCCAACTTCGGCGAGATCGCCACCGTCGGCGCCGCTGCCAGGGCGGATTGCAACTTCGGCAAGAACGCCCTCCAGATCCTCACGCGCACGGAGACGATCTCCCCTCCCTGGAAGGAGTTCGTCCCTGCGGGAGCCTCGCCGGCGGTCGACAAGGCCTTGAAGATCAAGGGCCATAAGGACCAGCAGCGCAACCGTGATTACGACATCGTGCAGTGCGCCGTGGATGTGACTAACTCCGCTTCCTACATCGTCCGAGTCATCCTCCAGATTCGTGCCGCGGGCAGCGCCTGTGCGGACCCGAAGTCCTGCGCTGTTGGCATCATGAACATCATCTCCTCCTTTGCTTGGATCTCCCAGTTCACGGCCCTCGCCGTTTCGGACTGCCAGGTGGGCGCCGACCAGAAAGCCCTGTGCACAGCGGATACTCGGTAGCTGAGTAGGTGTGTTTTGGATTTTCACGATTTTCCAACACCGTCTAAAGCAGAAAGGTTGAGTTCTTCGGTCGTATGAACGGAGCAGCTAAGGACATTTCGGACATGGTGGCAGCGCTCACCAACGGCCCTGCTGCCGGCATCGCCTCCACCTCGGACTGCGCTGACCTCTAAGTCCCAAGCTGCGACTTTGCAGCTAAGAAGCTTGCACATGTTCATGCAGGATCGTCGCTAGGGCGGCGCCAACTGCTTGTAATCAGTTAGCAAGGATTCATAGGTCCCTGCTCAGTTAGGACCCTTGGTGCGCATCATGGGCACCGAGCCTTAGAGGAGCTCTCTGACAGGAAAACCTGCAGTGGGTGCCTCTTCAGACTTCAGGGCCCCAGAGAGGTCTTGACCGTCTTGCGCATTGTGGAGCATGCAGAAAGACCCGACACCAGTATGACACAATCGCAACAGCAAGTATAACATAGTGCGAATGGACCTGCAAGCAGCAGCAAGCACGCCGTCACAGTTTTGGCCATGCATAGTTTCTCACCTTGTTACGACGAGCTTACAATTAACACCCACCGCAACCCCTTGAAGCCTGCACCGTCCAGGCGGCCAATTCGGCTCCGTCTTGGGCCCGGCCTACTCTAGCACTGTGTCGTTTTTGCGATACTGTTGCACTTGCCATTGGCATTTTTTCGTTTTGTTCCTTGGTTTACTCTTTCTTGTTCGGGCCGACGTGCTGTCCCCATCGGACGTCATTGCTTCCCCTAGCCACCGCCAAGGCCGTCACTCGCCATTACCGCCACTGCTGGTATTCGTTGCCGGTTGGTATCATGTTGCATGCTCGTTCGTTTGCAGATGCGTCGGTGAGAATCCCGAGCCCTGCTGAGGGACTTCTGGGTGCCGGGCAAGCTGGCATGGGACCTGGCGGCTCAGACAAATGCAGTGATCGCAAGGCACATGGCTCAGTGTTCGGGACCAACCCTAAGTCGTTCGGAGAGAGGCCTGGTTGGAACCTCTAGAAACGAAGGGTTGGAGCCCAGAGCCTGTTCGAAAGCCTACGCTAAACTTTCCGAGCGTCTGAGCCGTGGCGGCTCTACTTCTACTACTACTACTACTACTACTACTACTACTACGACCACGACCACGACCACGACCACGACCACGACCACGAATACTATCACCAGACACGACGACGACCACGACGACTACTACTAATACTAGTACCGGTGCAAGTACTAGAACTCGTACTCGTACTACTATTACTCGTACTAGTACTGCTACTCGTACTAGTACTTAGACTGGTATGGTACTAGTACTAGTATTTGTACTAGTGCGTGCACCTGTACCTGTACTGGTACTTGCACGACTACTGTATTGCCACTGCCCATCTCAATCGCCTGTTTAGCCAGGGCTCCGCCTTCCGGATGAGCACTGCCGGCTCCAGCGCTGTTATCTCAGCACGCCATAGGATCCGCAGATACAGTTAACTCATCGTCGCTTTGTCATGCGTTGTCCTTTGCCGGTATTTCTACGTGGGAGATCGCAAAAGTGCTCCGGAGTCTGATGCGTCTTTCTCCTCTGTCCAAAGCTCTGACGCGACTGTGCGACACCGGTTCTTTCCAAAGGGAGTCTCTGCATGCGCCGATTGTCAGATGTACTTTCGCTGAGACTTGAGAAGCTCCGCGAGACGATGCAATCGGCTTTGCATGCCGGTACCGGTACTACTGTTGCCGACAACTATGTTTAGTCGTTTTGAAAAGTTGCAGTTCGCAGTTGGAACATGGCTTCAAACAAAGTCCGAACAGGGAATCATGCTAGTCGCATGGATTAGCTCAAGGTGTTACTGTCGCTCGGCTCGCCGGTCCTGGAGACACACGACACTCCGCGTCGGAAGGCGTCCAAGGGCAGAGTGTGCAGAGTCTGTGGTTTTGTTTCTTTATGTTGAAAGTCCTAAGTCGCTTGCAGGCACGGCCGCCGGAGGGGTCTTTTTGGGATTTGCACGTGTTAACGGGGAGGGCACTTTTTGTTTGGGACTGTTGTCATGGGGGATCTTCGACGCTGCATGGCCTCGAAACTTGTGAGCGAACAAGCAGTGACAGTGTGCACAAGCCTGCCATGGAGGAGCAGGAAAACGGGTAAGGAGATCAAAGAACAAGAAAAGCCTGTGCAGCAAGATAAATGGGTACCCAGACGAATCCACGAATTGGCAGATAGTTAAAAACGAGGACGGATCAGTCATGGAAGGAAAACCCAATGCACCATTGCAGTAGTGTAAGCATAAGCACAAGAAGACCGTGTATGTCCGCTGACGCGAGAGATGACGAACATGTGTGACAGCAGGCAATGCAAACAAAGCATGCCAATCCCGCGATTGGCGCTGGGGGGATCGTCGAAAGAAGCACTGCTGCAGCAGATGCGACTGTGCAGCAAAGACGTCTCTTTAGATTACCTTCAGAGACGACAAGGACTGCTCCATGCTCGCAAGCGCTTCCTCTTACTCTGCGCCTTGTCACATACAAGTTCCATACTGTTCTGGATGACACGAAGCCCTACACCTGTGTCGTGCCAAGCCGCGAACGTCGGCGTCCACTCGGCCGGGACAGTTGCAACCGTGACGCGAGCTGGACCGGTCGGGTGTGGCCCCCTTCTACGGTCCATGTGGGCCGTAAGTAAAACTGCTATCTCGCTCTCCTCCTCGAGATTCCAGGCCGAATGCTCCGGTCAAAACGGTCTGACACAGTTCGCCGTTGCAAGATCCCTCCGCTTGTGTGCGCAAACGACAAGCCAGGTGCACAACCAAGCATATAGATGCAGACAACCAAAAGACGACGAGACTAGCAAATCCGCTTCAATGAGTTCATTTGATCACAAAATGCCTGAGGATGTGCGATTGCACGACGGTGCGACTGCAACGTCAAGAGCTGCCCTATGACATTGTGTGACGACACCTCTACCTGTCTCCAGGTGTCCGCCAGCTGTTCAGCAGATGTACTGAAACTGAGGGGGAATCACCAGGTACAGAGAGACAGAAAAGCATTGAAGGAAGCTCCAGACCCCACGCATGAATAAGTAGATAGATAGATGAATCGGAATTGTTTTGTATCTACATATACATATACATATACACACATGCATACATACATACGTACATGCATACATATGTACAGATATACATACATACATGTGTGTGTGTGTGTGTCTGTCTGTCTGTTCGTCTGTCTGTCTGTCTGTCTGTCTGTCTGTCCGTCCGTCCGTCCGTCGGTCTGTCTGTCTGTCTGTCTGTCTGTCTGTATTTTGGTGTATGTGTGTATATGTATATGTATATGTATATGTATATGTATGTGTATGTATATACCTGTACACGTGTATATATACATATATATACACATGTACATGTGCACATGCGAATAATCGCACAAACATGTATAGGGTTCTGTACATGTATCTGGAAATCCATCCATCCATCCAGCCAACCAGCCAGCCATGCATGTATGCATACATACATACGCACATACATGCATATATGTCGTACACATGAGCATATATATATATACACACATGCATACGTACATGCATAGATGCTTGCATGCACGCACGCATGCATGCATGCATACATACTTGCACACTTTCATACATGGGCACGAACGTGTAGGCATGTATACGTGCTACACGCGACGTGTGTACCTGAATACTTACATACATGCATATATATATATATATATACACACATGCATACGTACATGCATAGATGCTTGCATGCACGCATGCATGCATGCATGCATGCATGCATACATACTTGCACACTTTCATACATGGGCACGAACGTGTAGGCATGTATACGTGCTACACGCGACGTGTGTACCTGAATACTTACATACATGCATACGTACAAGTGTACGGCTGAATCGGCTGCGAGTCGTCCACCCTGAGCCAAAGCGCTAAGCTCACAGACTTTTGGTGCCAGGACGGATCTCCGAGGGCCGTCAGTGCACCGTCGACACGCGTTTGGTCCTCGGCTTTCGTGTTTGGAGTGCCCGCTGGGTTTTTCGCCATGTCCAGAAGGTTTCAGAAGTTCGGAGACATCGTCCGCCCCGGTCCCTGGGGTGTTTCGATGTTGTAGATGTCGTAGGAATATACTCAAGACATCTCTAGCGGAGCTCCAACGTTTGTTCTGCATCAGAAGGTGTACAATTTATGGTGGCCGACTTGTCCGTTTGGAGCATTCTAGACTGAGCATGAAAGACTTTGGCGGCAGTGCTTGCAGGAATCAGCCCAGCCTTAAATGGCGCCTGTGTAGTTGAGCCTCCCCATCAGATCCCTATCCCTATCGGCATGATGCACCATGATGCCTAAGACTAAGCAGATTACAGTCGACAGGTGAACCCAATGCTCAGAGACAAACATGCAAATCGTCGCATGCTCCATCAGCCATCTTTCCTTCGTCCTTGCCAGGGCGCGTTCGAGCCGAACCGGACTTCTTGTTTCCTTGTTGTCTTTTCTTCAGGTCTGTCACAGTGAGGGGTGCCTATCGAAGGTCTTCTTGGGATCCAACAAAAGCCTTGGAGATCCGTGCCTGACGACTTCCCGGATCTCCAGGAGCCAGGCCCTCTCTGACCGTCCGAAGGTGGACCTCGCCCTGATCGAGCAGGTGGGTCCTGCGGAGAATCGAGGGCTCCAGAAACATCGCATTGCAGGCGTAGCAGCGACCTGTACTGAACACCAGATCCCAAGACTGGTGTCGGCTCATCGAACCATTGATGGCAGGATAGTTCGGGTGTGTTGGGTTGGGCTGCGGGAAAGGCGGTACCTCAGTACCACAGCCCCACAAGCCCACCGAATAAATACTAAAGCTTTGTTTTGCAAAATCATCAAGAGCCGTTGCGGAGAGGATTGCAATGAGAAAGGGTCCAATCGACAGCATCGGTTTTGGTTGACTCTGAAGCTCGTTGTTCATTTCCCCAGGGCATCTACGATCCCCAAGAGCATGCGCACCTCAGATCACAGTGCAACACCGCTGTGTTTGCTGGAGAGGCGGTGAGCTCCCTCCCAGCAATCAAGGAGGGCCGGAACCTCAGAAGATGGCAAAGGCGACGCCTTTGCCGCTTGCAGGAGAGTTGTAGGTAGGTGCCGCACTGGAAGGCTTTCACGCGAGGGCTTTTTGGGGAAGAGGGCACGGCCGCTTGAGACTTCTTCGAGGTCGCTCCAATGCCACCCCAGGCTGAAGTCGCTGAAGCTGTTGTGGTGCAGAGGCTTTCTGGGCCCCTCCACATCTGTAAGCCAAGCTCTCCCAGACCCTCAGCAAGGCGGCAGAGTGTAACCTGGAGAATCCCCCCGCCGCTGTGAAGCCGCTGCCAAAAACTGGCAGCTTGTTCAAAGATGGCGCTGCCGCACAGGCGCCCCAGCCTGTAGGAAGTCCGCAAGGTTCGGAGACCCCGCAAGCAGGCCAAGGGCACCCGCCATCTACCCCTCCGAAATCTCAGGAATCGCGGCGTGGTGTCCCCTTGCGGAACCTGCAGTCATTTAGCACCCCCGACGTCTCAAAGAGACTTGAGAGATGACAAAGAGAGCAAGTTGTTTCAACAGGCGACCCCCAGAAGAGTTATAGGCTGATTGAGGTCGAGGTTCCGTGGGTCAGTGTGGGTCGCCATCGAACAACTTCAGAGCAACCTATACATGTTGGCTGCAGGGCAGGTAAAAGGATGGACGGTTCTCTGGCAGAAGCTCACAGTGGCAAGACATGGCACGGCAGCTTCGGAGCGAGATGTCTAGAGGTAGTTTTGCAGGTCTGTTTTTTTTTCGGTGCCTTTGGGGGCTCAAACCTGCGCTGTGCGGCAGTCAACTCATGTCGGCAATTGCTGTAACGTCTTAGTCCACGTGGCACACTTGAGGAAACGTTCACCAGGGCTTTCCTTTGGTTCCTTTGGTCCTAGCTGCCAGACTTCGATCTGTCGGACCGGATCGCAAAGGAGCCTCGGATGCAAGCAGCTAGTCCCAACCAGTCCTCGGAACTCTCATCGCCAGGACAGGATGACTTCAACCATGTGGCAGGCCACATCCTTGCCGGATTGTTGCCTCACTCTGCCATCTTTTCACGGTTTGCATGCCAGCATGGCCACCGTGTGATGTGTCTAGCAGCACTGAGGTATCAAAAGACCCACAGTATCGCCTTCCCGTCCTTCCCCTCCCCTTCCCTTCCCTTGCCTTGTGTTGAAACCGTGGTTGTCATCCGAAAACGGCCATGGCTCGAAGCCTCCACATTTGGACTTGCTCTCCGCAGATACCCGCAGACCTCCCTTGATCGCCATGGCGTCCCCGACTTCCCGCGATGCCGCCGTGGACTACAAGGGCCTGGGTCACAAGCAGGCCCAGCCAGAGGCCCGCACTTCCCGCAAGTGGTACATGGTCGGAGCTGGCCTGGCGCTGCTTGGGGTGGCAGGGGTGGCAGCGAAGGCGGCCCACTCCAATGGCGCATTGTTTTCCTCGAGGTCCTTGAATACAATTCAAGAGGCTCAGACATGGGAGGAGCTGCCCGGCATTGACAAGGTCATTCGCAAGGTGCAGGGGGTCTTGGTGTTTAGGGTTTAGGGTTCGGGGCCTTTAGATGCCTTTAGGGTCTGTGTTCCTGAAATCCACCTTGGCAAGGCCCAGAGCTTGAAGCAGGACAAGCCGATGCGCAACTTGCAGGATCTCTTCTATGACTCCCAGCCAGAGGAGCTGCCCTGGCACCTTGAATCCACACTATTTGGGTTAAGGGTTTTAGAACTTCCGGCTTGGAGTTTTTGTGCACTGCACGCGTGTAAGAAATGACAATCGTGCGGCAGTGCTTAGAAGTTAGGGATTACAGCAACTCCCGTGGCCATTGTGAGTGATGTTTTTGGAGCTGTATGGTCGCTCCATCCGAGCCGCGCGTGTGCCTGCCCCGACTGCCACTGATCCCGCTGCCAGCCGGGATCTGTCGATCCTCGAGGCAACTTGGGTTAATGTGCAGGGTTGCTCGGCTTACTTTAGGCTTCCCGGACGTCGACCCCTACAACCCCCTCGCGGCCGCGGGTGCGGGGACTGGGGGAGCTGCCGCGGCATTTCCCTCTCCTCCCCTGACTGGAGGAGGGGCCGGAGATAGCTCTGGAGCGTGGAAGGTCAAGATGAGCACGGTGCTCGATCCGCGCAAATGCACTTATTTGACTGTCAATTGCCCCAAGAAGGGGAGGGTGCCGGACAACTGAGCCCCCCCTCTCAACCGGAGAGGAGAATGGGGCAGAGGATCGGGCACCCCCCCTCCGGACGGGAAGGAGGCAAAGCGAGAGCTGGGTTCCTGGAGCTGGGGGCGACCGGGTTTGTGTGTTGGATCCCTCCGTCGGGGATAGAAGCAGGACCTGAGCGACGACGACGAGTACGTCCAGTTGCTGCAGTACTTGAGAGAGAACCCGGTGGATTGGGTGCACATGGCCTGCAGGGCAACACGGAAGAGGAGCAGAACGCTGACGTGCTGGGAACGGTGCGTGGCGATCGTGGAGCAGCAGATGGAGCTGGGACTGGGGTTTTCGGCCCCGAGGGCTCGCTGATGTGGAAGCTCAAGGCTTTCAGGAAAATCCTGAAGCAACAGGCCGTGGACTTCGTCGTGCTGGACCAGCCTACAGGGGCCGTTCAAGAAAGCCACCGGTCTGACAAGGCGCCCTGGATCGTCGATACGGTGTTAAGGTGCGGAGACGTCAGGAAGCACAGGCACACGACATGAAAGGGCAGGGTCCACTCGTTTAAGGCTGGCTGACCAGCGGGAGGACCGCGGTCTCAGCAACAAAAGAAAGGGAGTGTCCGAGTGCATGCCTAGGGGGGTCTGGGTGGGGGCATGCACGAAGTTAAGATTGTTGTGTACTACACACGTGTCGAAATAACAATCGTGCAACAGTGCTTGGAGGTTAGGGATTACAGCAACTCCCGTGGCCATTGTGGGCTCAAGCCCGCCACCGGGAGTCACATTTTTGGAGCTGTTTTTCGCACCCTCCTCGCCCGACGGCTCTCTGTGGACAGGCAGGCACGTCGTAGCGCCTCTGCTCCTGATGCTCAGGTGCCAAGTCGATCGGAGGTCGCTGACGGGACGACCCGCTGACGGGGGCTTTGGGCCCCACCCCGCACCTTAAAAGCCAACTCCCCTCGCGACCCGCCCCCCCTGCTGAAGATCCCCCTGTCGAGTACAGGTGATTTGGTGGGCTGGGGTCGCGATAGGGGAGCCAGAGGGCAAACAGTTTTGAGCCAGAGACTGGCATTCACGGACTCATTCACGGCGGCTCGACGAAGGCCGAGGGAGGACCGCCGTCTCAGCAGCTACAAAAGAAAGGGACTGTCCGATTGCATGCTTAGGGCGGTCTGGGTGGGGGCATGCACGAAGCTAAGATTGTTAAAGTTCGGTATGGTTCTGAAATCTAAACCTTACTTGCTAGGTTATCTGGGAAGCAAGGATCCGCACGGAATGCGTCATTGACACCGTTCAGGCTGCCGCCTACCTTGGTCAGGCTGTGGTGTTCCTCTATAAGGCCATTGATTACGATGGTCTTGAGTGCCCGAACAACTCGCCGGTTGGATGCGCTGCCAGCGTTGCAGGCTTCATCACGTCCATCAGCTGGATCGCCTCGTACCTGTCCTTTGCGGCGAACGCCTGTGGCCAGGCTGTCAACAACGGTGCGCTGTGTGCTGGCGACTTCACTGCGCTCATGGCCAACTTCGGCGAGATCGCCACCGTCGGCGCCGCTGCCAGGGCGGATTGCAACTTCGGCAAGAACGCCCTCCAGATCCTCACGCGCACGGAGACGATCTCCCCTCCCTGGAAGGAGTTCGTCCCTGCGGGAGCCTCGCCGGCGGTCGACAAGGCCTTGAAGATCAAGGGCCATAAGGACCAGCAGCGCAACCGTGATTACGACATCGTGCAGTGCGCCGTGGATGTGACTAACTCCGCTTCCTACATCGTCCGAGTCATCCTCCAGATTCGTGCCGCGGGCAGCGCCTGTGCGGACCCGAAGTCCTGCGCTGTTGGCATCATGAACATCATCTCCTCCTTTGCTTGGATCTCCCAGTTCACGGCCCTCGCCGTTTCGGACTGCCAGGTGGGCGCCGACCAGAAAGCCCTGTGCACAGCGGATACTCGGTAGCTGAGTAGGTGTGTTTTGGATTTTCACGATTTTCCAACACCGTCTAAAGCAGAAAGGTTGAGTTCTTCGGTCGTATGAACGGAGCAGCTAAGGACATTTCGGACATGGTGGCAGCGCTCACCAACGGCCCTGCTGCCGGCATCGCCTCCACCTCGGACTGCGCTGACCTCTAAGTCCCAAGCTGCGACTTTGCAGCTAAGAAGCTTGCACATGTTCATGCAGGATCGTCGCTAGGGCGGCGCCAACTGCATGTAATCAGTTAGCAAGGATTCATAGGTCCCTGCTCAGTTAGGACCCTTGGTGCGCATCATGGGCACCGAGCCTTAGAGGAGCTCTCTGACAGGAAAACCTGCAGTGGGTGCCTCTTCAGACTTCAGGGCCCCAGAGAGGTCTTGACCGTCTTGCGCATGTGGAGCATGCAGAAAGACCCGACACCAGTATGACACAATCGCAACAGCAAGTCTAACATAATGCGAATGGACCTGCAAGCAGCAGCAAGCACGCCGTCACAGTTTTGGCCATGCATAGTTTCTCACCTTGTTACGACGAGCTTACAATTAACACCCACCGCAACCCCTTGAAGCCTGCACCGTCCAGGCGGCCAATTCGGCTCCGTCTTGGGCCCGGCCTACTCTAGCACTGTGTCGTTTTTGCGATACTGTTGCACTTGCCATTGGCATTTTTTCGTTTTGTTCCTTGGTTTACTCTTTCTTGTTCGGGCCGACGTGCTGTCCCCATCGGACGTCATTGCTTCCCCTAGCCACCGCCAAGGCCGTCACTCGCCATTACCGCCACTGCTGGTATTCGTTGCCGGTTGGTATCATGTTGCATGCTCGTTCGTTTGCAGATGCGTCGGTGAGAATCCCGAGCCCTGCTGAGGGACTTCTGGGTGCCGGGCAAGCTGGCATGGGACCTGGCGGCTCAGACAAATGCAGTGATCGCAAGGCACATGGCTCAGTGTTCGGGACCAACCCTAAGTCGTTCGGAGAGAGGCCTGGGTGGAACCTCTAGAAACGAAGGGTTGGAGCCCAGAGCCTGTTCGAAAGCCTACGCTAAACTTTCCGAGCGTCTGAGCCGTGGCGGCTCTACTTCTACTACTACTACTACTACTACGACCACGACCACGACCACGACCACGACCACGAACACTATCACCAGACACGACGACGACCACGACGACTACTACTAATACTAGTACCGGTGCAAGTACTAGAACTCGTACTCGTACTACTATTACTCGTACTAGTACTGCTACTCGTACTAGTACTTAGACTGGTATGGTACTAGTACTAGTATTTGTACTAGTGCGTGCACCTGTACCTGTACTGGTACTTGCACGACTACTGTATTGCCACTGCCCATCTCAATCGCCTGTTTAGCCAGGGCTCCGCCTTCCGGATGAGCACTGCCGGCTCCAGCGCTGTTATCTCAGCACGCCATAGGATCCGCAGATACAGTTAACTCATCGTCGCTTTGTCATGCGTTGTCCTTTGCCGGTATTTCTACGTGGGAGATCGCAAAAGTGCTCCGGAGTCTGATGCGTCTTTCTCCTCTGTCCAAAGCTCTGACGCGACTGTGCGACACCGGTTCTTTCCAAAGGGAGTCTCTGCATGCGCCGATTGTCAGATGTACTTTCGCTGAGACTTGAGAAGCTCCGCGAGACGATGCAATCGGCTTTGCATGCCGGTACCGGTACTACTGTTGCCGACAACTATGTTTAGTCGTTTTGAAAAGTTGCAGTTCGCAGTTGGAACATGGCTTCAAACAAAGTCCGAACAGGGAATCATGCTAGTCGCATGGATTAGCTCAAGGTGTTACTGTCGCTCGGCTCGCCGGTCCTGGAGACGCACGACACTCCGCGTCGGAAGGCGTCCAAGGGCAGAGTGTGCAGAGTCTGTGGTTTTGTTTCTTTATGTTGAAAGTCCTAAGTCGCTTGCAGGCACGGCCGCCGGAGGGGTCTTTTTGGGGTTTGCACGTGTTAACGGGGAGGGCACTTTTTGTTTGGGACTGTTGTCATGGGGGATCTTCGACGCTGCATGGCCTCGAAACTTGTGAGCGAACAAGCAGTGACAGTGTGCACAAGCCTGCCATGGAGGAGCAGGAAAACGGGTAAGGAGATCAAAGAACAAGAAAAGCCTGTGCAGCAAGATAAATGGGTACCCAGACGAATCCACGAATTGGCAGATAGTTAAAAACGAGGACGGATCAGTCATGGAAGGAAAACCCAATGCACCATTGCAGTAGTGTAAGCATAAGCACAAGAAGACCGTGTATGTCCGCTGACGCGAGAGATGACGAACATGTGTGACAGCAGGCAATGCAAACAAAGCATGCCAATCCCGCGATTGGCGCTGGGGGGATCGTCGAAAGAAGCACTGCTGCAGCAGATGCGACTGTGCAGCAAAGAGACGTCTCTTTAGATTACCTTCAGAGACGACAAGGACTGCTCCATGCTCGCAAGCGCTTCCTCTTACTCTGCGCCTTGTCACATACAAGTTCCATACTGTTCTGGATGACACCCTACACCTGTGTCGTGCCAAGCCGCGAACGTCGGCGTCCACTCGGCCGGGACAGTTGCAACCGTGACGCGAGCTGGACCGGTCGGGTGTGGCCCCCTTCTACGGTCCATGTGGGCCGTAAGTAAAACTGCTATCTCGCTCTCCTCCTCGAGATTCCAGGCCGAATGCTCCGGTCAAAACGGTCTGACACAGTTCGCCGTTGCAAGATCCCTCCGCTTGTGTGCGCAAACGACAAGCCAGGTGCACAACCAAGCATATAGATGCAGACAACCAAAAGACGACGAGACTAGCAAATCCGCTTCAATGAGTTCATTTGATCACAAAATGCCTGAGGATGTGCGATTGCACGACGGTGCGACTGCAACGTCAAGAGCTGCCCTATGACATTGTGTGACGACACCTCTACCTGTCTCCAGGTGTCCGCCAGCTGTTCAGCAGATGTACTGAAACTGAGGGGGAATCACCAGGTACAGAGAGACAGAAAAGCATTGAAGGAAGCTCCAGACCCCACGCATGAATAAGTAGATAGATAGATGAATCGGAATTGTTTTGTATCTACATATACATATACATATACACACATGCATACATACATACGTACATGCATACATATGTACAGATATACATACATACATGTGTGTGTGTGTGTGTCTGTCTGTCTGTTCGTCTGTCTGTCTGTCTGTCTGTCTGTCTGTCCGTCCGTCCGTCCGTCGGTCTGTCTGTCTGTCTGTCTGTCTGTCTGTATTTTGGTGTATGTGTGTATATGTATATGTATATGTATATGTATATGTATGTGTATGTATATACCTGTACACGTGTATATATACATATATATACACATGTACATGTGCACATGCGAATAATCGCACAAACATGTATAGGGTTCTGTACATGTATCTGGAAATCCATCCATCCATCCAGCCAACCAGCCAGCCATGCATGTATGCATACATACATACGCACATACATGCATATATGTCGTACACATGAGCATATATATATATATATATATATACACACATGCATACGTACATGCATAGATGCTTGCATGCACGCACGCATGCATGCATGCATACATACTTGCACACTTTCATACATGGGCACGAACGTGTAGGCATGTATACGTGCTACACGCGACGTGTGTACCTGAATACTTACATACATGCATACGTACAAGTGTACGGCTGAATCGGCTGCGAGTCGTCCACCCTGAGCCAAAGCGCTAAGCTCACAGACTTTTGGTGCCAGGACGGATCTCCGAGGGCCGTCAGTGCACCGTCGACACGCGTTTGGTCCTCGGCTTTCGTGTTTGGAGTGCCCGCTGGGTTTTTCGCCATGTCCAGAAGGTTTCAGAAGTTCGGAGACATCGTCCGCCCCGGTCCCTGGGGTGTTTCGATGTTGTAGATGTCGTAGGAATATACTCAAGACATCTCTAGCGGAGCTCCAACGTTTGTTCTGCATCAGAAGGTGTACAATTTATGGTGGCCGACTTGTCCGTTTGGAGCATTCTAGACTGAGCATGAAAGACTTTGGCGGCAGTGCTTGCAGGAATCAGCCCAGCCTTAAATGGCGCCTGTGTAGTTCAGCCTCCCCATCAGATCCCTATCCCTATCGGCATGATGCACCATGATGCCTAAGACTAAGCAGATTACAGTCGACAGGTGAACCCAATGCTCAGAGACAAACATGCAAATCGTCGCATGCTCCATCAGCCATCTTTCCTTCGTCCTTGCCAGGGCGCGTTCGAGCCGAACCGGACTTCTTGTTTCCTTGTTGTCTTTTCTTCAGGTCTGTCACAGTGAGGGGTGCCCATCGAAGGTCTTCTTGGGATCCAACAAAAGCCTTGGAGATCCGTGCCTGACGACTTCCCGGATCTCCAGGAGCCAGGCCCTCTCTGACCGTCCGAAGGTGGACCTCGCCCTGATCGAGCAGGTGGGTCCTGCGGAGAATCGAGGGCTCCAGAAACATCGCATTGCAGGCGTAGCAGCGACCTGTACTGAACACCAGATCCCAAGACTGGTGTCGGCTCATCGAACCATTGATGGCAGGATAGTTCGGGTGTGTTGGGTTGGGCTGCGGGAAAGGCGGTACCTCAGTACCACAGCCCCACAAGCCCACCGAATAAATACTAAAGCTTTGTTTTGCAAAATCATCAAGAGCCGTTGCGGAGAGGATTGCAATGAGAAAGGGTCCAATCGACAGCATCGGTTTTGGTTGACTCTGAAGCTCGTTGTTCATTTCCCCAGGGCATCTACGATCCCCAAGAGCATGCGCACCTCAGATCACAGTGCAACACCGCTGTGTTTGCTGGAGAGGCGGTGAGCTCCCTCCCAGCAATCAAGGAGGGCCGGAACCTCAGAAGATGGCAAAGGCGACGCCTTTGCCGCTTGCAGGAGAGTTGTAGGTAGGTGCCGCACTGGAAGGCTTTCACGCGAGGGCTTTTTGGGGAAGAGGGCACGGCCGCTTGAGACTTCTTCGAGGTCGCTCCAATGCCACCCCAGGCTGAAGTCGCTGAAGCTGTTGTGGTGCAGAGGCTTTCTGGGCCCCTCCACATCTGTAAGCCAAGCTCTCCCAGACCCTCAGCAAGGCGGCAGAGTGTAACCTGGAGAATCCCCCCGCCGCTGTGAAGCCGCTGCCAAAAACTGGCAGCTTGTTCAAAGATGGCGCTGCCGCACAGGCGCCCCAGCCTGTAGGAAGTCCGCAAGGTTCGGAGACCCCGCAAGCAGGCCAAGGGCACCCGCCATCTACCCCTCCGAAATCTCAGGAATCGCGGCGTGGTGTCCCCTTGCGGAACCTGCAGTCATTTAGCACCCCCGACGTCTCAAAGAGACTTGAGAGATGACAAAGAGAGCAAGTTGTTTCAACAGGCGACCCCCAGAAGAGTTATAGGCTGATTGAGGTGGAGGTTCCGTGGGTCAGTGTGGGTCGCCATCGAACAACTTCAGAGCAACCTATACATGTTGGCTGCAGGGCAGGTAAAAGGATGGACGGTTCTCTGGCAGAAGCTCACAGTGGCAAGACATGGCACGGCAGCTTCGGAGCGAGATGTCTAGGGGTAGTTTTGCAGGTCTGCTTTTTTTTCGGTGCCTTTGGGGGCTCAAACCTGCGCTGCGCGGCAGTCAACTCATGTCGGCAATTGCTGTAACGTCTTATTGTCCACGTGGCACACTTGAGGAAACGTTCACCAGGGCTTTCCTTTGGTTCCTTTGGTCCTAGCTGCCAGACTCCGATCTGTCGGACCGGATCGCAAAGGAGCCTCGGATGCAAGCAGCTAGTCTCAACCAGTCCTCGGAACTCTCATCGCCAGGACAGGATGACTTCAACCATGTGGCAGGCCACATCCTTGCCGGATTGTTGCCTCACTCTGCCATCTTTTCACGGTTTGCATTCCAGCATGGCCCCCGTGTGATGTGTCTAGCAGCACTGAGGTATCAAAAGACCCACAGTATCGCCTTCCCTTCCTTCCCCTCCCCTTCCCTTCCCTTGCCTTGTGTTGAAACCGTGGTTGTCATCCGAAAACGGCCATGGCTCGAAGCCTCCACATTTGGACTTGCTCTCCGCAGATACCCGCAGACCTCCCTTGATCGCCATGGCGTCCCCGACTTCCCGCGATGCCGCCGTGGACTACAAGGGCCTGGGTCACAAGCAGGCCCAGCCAGAGGCCCGCACTTCCCGCAAGTGGTACATGGTCGGAGCTGGCCTGGCGCTGCTTGGGGTGGCAGGGGTGGCAGCGAAGGCGGCCCACTCCAATGGCGCATTGTTTTCCTCGAGGTCCTTGAATACAATTCAAGAGGCTCAGACATGGGAGGAGCTGCCCGGCATTGACAAGGTCATTCGCAAGGCGCAGGGGGTCTTGGTGTTTAGGGTTTAGGGTTCGGGGCCTTTAGATGCCTTTAGGGTCTGTGTTCCTGAAATCCACCTTGGCAAGGCCCAGAGCTTGAAGCAGGACAAGCCGATGCGCAACTTGCAGGATCTCTTCTATGACTCCCAGCCAGAGGAGCTGCCCTGGCACCTTGAATCCACACTATTTGGGTTAAGGGTTTTAGAACTTCCGGCTTGGAGTTTTTGTGCACTGCACGCGTGTAAGAAATGACAATCGTGCGGCAGTGCGGTTAGGGATTACAGCAACTCCCGTGGCCATTGTGAGTGATATTTTTGGAGCTGTATGGTCGCTCCATCCGAGCCGCGCGTGTGCCTGCCCCGACTGCCACTGATCCCGCTGCCAGCCGGGATCTGTCGATCCTCGAGGCAACGTGGGTTAATGTGCAGGGTTGCTCGGCTTACTTTAGGCCTCCCGGACGTCGACCCCTACAACCCCCTCGCGGCCGCGGGTGCGGGGACTGGGGGAGCTGCCGCGGCATTTCCCTCTCCCTGACTGGAGGAGGGGCCGGAGATAGCCCTGGAGCGTGGAAGGTCAAGATGAGCACGGTGCTCGATCAGGGTGATGACGGCGAGGTTCCCAAGCTAGACCAGGCGGACGTGGACGATTTCTACAAGAACCTGGAGAAGCCCTGTCAAACCGGAAGCCGAACCGACGCCGGACCAAATCTCCGCGATGAAGGTCCGAGTCATTGACCTGGGGTTGTGGCTCCGTACGCCGACTTCGGCCTTTCGTCAACTTCCAGTCTCGGTTCTCCAGGTCCTTGAAGTTCCTCAACCACGTGCTGCAACCGGACCGGGACCTTCCGTGCCGTCGGGACCTGGCGAGGAGGTACGCCTACACTTGGCACCTCCTGGTTACCGCGGAGGATCGGTGCCGAGCCGAGCACTTCGGCGAAGAAGCTGATCGGGGGAACAGGGCAGGGCACCGACCGGACCGGGAATCGGTGCCCCCAATTTGGGCCTTGACGGGGGATACAGGAAGAGGAGGCGCAGCTACTCCGCCACGGAAGGAGGACGGAGGCAAGGAGGCGGGAAGGGGCTGAAGAGGGATGCTCCAGACAGGGAGCCCTTATCGGCCTCGGGGTGTGCGCGCAAATGCACTTATTTGACTGTCAATTGCCCCAAGAAGGGGAGGGTGCCGGACAACTGAGCCCCCCCTCTCAACCGGAGAGGAGAATGGGGCAGAGGATCGGGCACTCCCCCTCCGGACGGGAAGGAGGCAAAGCGAGAGCTTGGGCTCAAGCCCGCCACCGGGAGTCACATTTTTGGAGCTGTCTTTCGCACTCTCCTCACCCGACGGCTCTCTGTGGACAGGCAGGCACGTCGTAGCGCCTCTGCTCCTGATGCTCAGGTGCCAAGTCGATCGGAGGATCGCTCACGGGACGACCCGCTGAGGGGGGCTTTGGGCCCCACCCCGCACCTTAAAAGCCAACTCCCCTCGCGACCCGCCCCCCCTGCTGAAGATCCCCCTGTCGAGTACAGGTGATTTGGTGGGCTGGGGTCGCGATAGGGGAGCCAGAGGGCAAACAGTTTTGAGCCAGAGACTGGCATTCACGGCGGCTCGACGAAGGCCGAGGGAGGACCGCCGTCTCAGCAGATACAAAAGAAAGGGAGTGTCCGAGTGCATGCTTAGGGCGGTCTGGGTGGGGGCATGCACGAAGCTAAGATTGTTAAAGTTCGGTATGGTTCTGAAAGCTCAACCTTACTTGCTTGGTTATCTGGGAAGCAAGGATCCGCACGGAATGCGTCATTGACACCGTTCAGGCTGCCGCCTACCTTGGTCAGGCTGTGGTGTTCCTCTATAAGGCCATTGACTACGATGGTCTTGAGTGCCCGAACAACTCGCCGGTTGGATGCGCTGCCAGCGTTGCAGGCTTCATCACGTCCATCAGCTGGATCGCCTCGTACCTGTCCTTTGCGGCGAACGCCTGTGGCCAGGCTGTCAACAACGGTGCGCTGTGTGCTGGCGACTTCACTGCGCTCATGGCCAACTTCGGCGAGATCGCCACCGTCGGCGCCGCTGCCAGGGCGGATTGCAACTTCGGCAAGAACGCCCTCCAGATCCTCACGCGCACGGAGACGATCTCCCCTCCCTGGAAGGAGTTCGTCCCTGCGGGAGCCTCGCCGGCGGTCGACAAGGCCTTGAAAATCAAGGGCCATAAGGACCAGCAGCGCAACCGTGATTACGACATCGTGCAGTGCGCCGTGGATGTGACTAACTCCGCTTCCTACATCGTCCGAGTCATCCTCCAGATTCGTGCCGCGGGCAGCGCCTGTGCGGACCCGAAGTCCTGCGCTGTTGGCATCATGAACATCATCTCCTCCTTTGCTTGGATCTCCCAGTTCACGGCCCTCGCCGTTTCGGACTGCCAGGTGGGCGCCGACCAGAAAGCCCTGTGCACAGCGGATACTCGGTAGCTGAGTAGGTGTGTTTTGGATTTTCACGATTTTCCAACACCGTCTAAAGCAGAAAGGTTGAGTTCTTCGGTCGTATGAACGGAGCAGCTAAGGACATTTCGGACATGGTGGCAGCGCTCACCAACGGCCCTGCTGCCGGCATCGCCTCCACCTCGGACTGCGCTGACCTCTAAGTCCCAAGCTGCGACTTTGCAGCTAAGAAGCTTGCACATGTTCATGCAGGATCGTCGCTAGGGCGGCGCCAACTGCTTGTAATCAGTTAGCAAGGATTCATAGGTCCCTGCTCAGTTAGGACCCTTGGTGCGCATCATGGGCACCGAGCCTTAGAGGAGCTCTCTGACAGGAAAACCTGCAGTGGGTGCCTCTTCAAACTTCAGGGCCCCAGAGAGGTCTTGACCGTCTTGCGCATGTGGAGCATGCAGAAAGACCCGACACCAGTATGACACAATCGCAACAGCAAGTATAACATAATGCGAATGGACCTGCAAGCAGCAGCAAGCACGCCGTCACAGTTTTGGCCATGCATAGTTTCTCACCTTGTTACGACGAGCTTACAATTAACACCCACCGCAACCCCTTGAAGCCTGCACCGTCCAGGCGGCCAATTCGGCTCCGTCTTGGGCCCGGCCTACTCTAGCACTGTGTCGTTTTTGCGATACTGTTGCACTTGCCATTGGCATTTTTTCGTTTTGTTCCTTGGTTTACTCTTTCTTGTTCGGGCCGACGTGCTGTCCCCATCGGACGTCATTGCTTCCCCTAGCCACCGCCAAGGCCGTCACTCGCCATTACCGCCACTGCTGGTATTCGTTGCCGGTTGGTATCATGTTGCATGTTCGTTCGTTTGCAGATGCGTCGGTGAGAATCCCGAGCCCTGCTGAGGGACTTCTGGGTGCCGGGCAAGCTGGCATGGGATGGAGGCCTCTGCAGACTGAAGGATTTGGGAGTTGCAGGGCTGAGAGTACCGTGCTGGAGGAATGGGTCTGGCGACTGGCAAAGTGGCCCCTTTGCAACCAAAAGATGGTCAGCAGCAGTTCGTGGGTTGTCCTGTCGTTCCCGATTCCTTGTGGCGGCCGAGCGCAAAGTACTCAAACAGCCCCATTCAATTCAACCTCTAGAACTCCACATCATGAGGACTCCACAGAAGCCAAAGCCGCAATGCCTCAGACAGCTTTGAGCTTGCAGGGAGCAGCCGAAACTATGGAATCGGCTGCGAGGACGTGTGATGGAGCTGGAAGTGTCTGCTTTGTTAGCTTTTCCCATTTGGGTTCTACAGTAGTGCTTCGACTTCGTGCATCAACTATTTGGTTTTGAGTTCAGGTAGCCTGTCCACCGGCTTCAAGGTTTTGGACGATAAGTTGCGGATACATGGAGAAGCTTGCAGCAAATCTGGTGTCCGTGTGCCTACACTGCTTGCATCCGCTGTCGGCAGGGCGCACACGGAAAGATTCTGACGGAACCAAGTTGGCGCAAAGCTCACCAGAACACCAAATCCATTGATGTGCAGGAGTGGTATGACAAGGGAAGTGGAAGTGAGACTACGGAGGCTGGCGGGTGCAGACTCAGTGCAGACGATTTCGAGCTGGTCCTGTAAAGGGCGCTTTGCCTGGTGCCCTTTGTCCAGGCCGAGCCGGAGCCTGTGCCATATGCAGACAGCGAGGTGGGGGCGCGAGATCGGCTTCAATCTTCTCAAGGCTGTTTGTCCTCTGTGCAGACGCGGCCCCTGGTCTTGAGCCCTGCAGTCTAGCGATCAGACATGCATAGGGGAATGCACGGGGCCATTTCCACAATGAGCAACGCTGAAGTCTCGTGAAGCCAGGCACGCCTGCCTCCCCCCGAGATGCCGCCGTGCACTGCAGAATCTATGCTGCCGGCCGAGGGCCAAGAGCGTGAATTCTGATGTTAGATTTGGTTGTATGTACGGCAGCCAGAACATGACAGCAGTCGTTGTCTTGGACGAAGCTGACTGTCCTCGAAAATGGCCTCGCCTGGCGCTCTCTCTCGCGCTTTGCCCTGCCCCGCCCCGTCGCTGCCTGGCCTCCTGGGCTTCGCAACCTCGCCCTGTCTCTTCTGTCTGTCTCTGTCTGTCTCTCTCTCGCCCTCTCTCTCTCTCTCTCTCGCCCTCTCTCTCTCTCTCTCTCTCTCGCCCTCTCTCTCTCTCTCTCTCTCTCTCTCTCGCTCTCTCTCTCTCTCGCTCTCTCTCTCTCTCTCTCTCTCTCTCTCTCTTTCACACTGTTCCCCTTCTCGGTCTGAATTGAAGGGGGCGGGGTGCCTCTTCATGTGGCCGTCGCGACAGATCCGACAGATATTTCTTGGGCTGTAATGCCTGTTTGGTGTTGTTGGACTTCGTGCTCCGAAGTTCAGCAGTCGGGCCTAAGGCGGGATTGTTGGAAGAGATCGGGACAGATTTGCACGAGGCAGGCTTCGGCTGCTATGCAGCTTGTGCAAAATAAATCGAAACGATCGGGCTGCAGGAATTGTGGTTGCAACGCACCTTCCTCTGAACAGCTGTCTAGCATTACGAATTTTGTCTGATTTCATGTCCTGTGGCCGTAGGAAGAGTGCAGAAGCTTTTGCCGACCAAGCCCTTGTCCAGGATGCCACATTTGGACTTTTTGCAGTAGGTTTCAAGCCCAAGCCGAGAGACCTTCATCCTCCCCCCAAACCTATATAAGCTTCTATACAGAACGACCTTTGTTTCATGAGGGCGTATATAGAATCCTGAAGAAGCCTTTTCAGGGCTCGACAAAGCCAGCGAAGTGGACGCCCGGCGGCCGCCGGGGCCCAAGCTTGAGCCCAAAGCAAAACTTCCTGGAGCTCGCAGATAGGGACAGGGAAGGGCGCCCTCCAAGCGAAGCTGTGGAAGTCCGCGACCAGTCAGTCCGTTCATCTTCCGGTGCCCGTGGTGTGCTGGTAGGTGAGAGCCAGCCGGTCGATGTTTCAACGACGGTCAACATGCTGTCGAGTGTCCTGGGTAAGTGCGGCACCCGGAGATCAGCTGCCGCATTCGGGTTCGGGGCTACAGCGGCTACGATGTGCGAAGTCGTCGTCGAAGGGTGCCCCAGCTAAGTTGCAAGCTCAACGTGTGCAATGCGAGGGTGCAGGTATCGCATTCTCCTATCGGGCCAAGTCTCGAATTTGGACCCGACCTGCGACCTCAAACCTCTTGGCTTCCGAGGCATGCTGCTTTGCACTACGAAGCAGATGGTCGGATGATATCTGTTACGGCTGCCCGGCGGAACCTGTTTCAACCCAATTGCGCGAATTTATCCCTTGACCATTGGGATGTCTTCGTATTCAGTAGCTTCTTCTTTGGATCGTCCTGGGCGGTGTTTGCTTTCATCGCGAGCCCATGCACCAGAGAATCCGTCGTCTTGGACGGCACGCCCTACAGTCGCGAAATCAAGTGAAACTAAGGGCGGCAACGACTTTAGGGCTGAGAAGAAGCCGCCGGCTGCTGGGGCACCGAGATGCTCTCTCCGGGTGATTTGTGTGTCATTCCGGTGAATAGGAGAAAGACACGTGCAATGAGTCCGGCCACTCGCTGGCCTCATGAAGCCTTTCTCTTCCTTTGTCCTGAGGCCCCGTCGTACGCAGCACCGGCACGACTGCCGCCGGTGCCGCCAGGACCACCGGCACCACAGGTGCCGCCAGCCGAACCGGTCCACCCGGTTCAGCCAGCCTGGCAGGAGATGAATTACCCCATGCAGGACCCTGAGAGGGGCGGGGCTGAAGGTTGATTTTTGTTTGCATTTCAAGCGTCACTACAAGGCCGCAAGAATTGGGGCCATGAGATGGGCCATGCACCTTGTTGAACTGCTCGGTGAGCCAGCAGGACTCACAGCCGGAAGCCTACTATCAAGGCTACGGCTACTACCCCGCCATGTACGGCCAGTACCAGGAGCTCGCTTGGCTTTCTTTGGGGGCCCTGGGTGGTGCTGGGCCCTGTCTGGCATGCTTGTTTTGCTGCGGAAAAATCGAAGTTGCAATCAACATTATCTTCTTCTCAAGACAACGGCATTGCGTGTTTCTCTGGAGTTTGGACCTGGAAGGAATCGGTGGAGGATATCTACGCCCAGCCGGTCCAGCCGGTTCGCAGCGGTCTGGTGCTTAAGAGTAGTGCGATTAATTTAGGAACGGTGTTGAGAGCTTCGACATTTGGGGCTTCGGAGTTGGAGAAGCGCTTTGGGTGGGTTTTGGATATCTACATACGCGCCTTGAGCCCGAACACTAGCGGATACCTGAAGGGTCAGTTTCATCTTCTGGGTGGTTTCAAGATTGGGCGGGTCTAGGCCGTCTCGAGACAGATCAGGGCAGACAAAAGGTCACAGAACCCGCAGCTGCATCTCACACTCAAACCTGATTATGCAAAGAAAATCTCCAGACACTGACCTTGTTTGTGCCGGGCCCTTCGGCCGCTGGCAGGAGCTTGGGCATCCGACACGTCACAGACAGGCCCGCAGCCGTTGGAGTGATAAAATCTGTAGCAGCTGACCCGAACCGCCAGCCTGTCGCCAGGGGCACTAGCGCAGTGCACGCCGGGAAGGCGGCCTTGGGATCTTGAAGGGGCGCGTCGAAGAATGTCACGGCATCCGCTAGGGTGGGGTCTTGTGTTCGGCATGTATATAACTGGAAGATTTCAACCAGTCTTCTGGTCAGGTTCTGTGTTTTCTGTGGCAAGCCCAAGCACAGCCTCACGCAGCGTGGGGCACCCGGTGGTTTGAGTCAGACTTCAAGGCTCTCAACCTAGATACGTGTACCTTGATGGCCTGATGCTAACAGATAGAGTGAAGGTCAGTGCTGTTGCTCTCAGGCTTCTGCTCACACTGCGGTGAAATGGTCGTGGCAGTCAGCTCAGTTTGACGTCGCAGGGAATTCTCCTGGACCTTCTTCGTAACTGGCTTGTTGAGGTTAAAAATTTACTCACAGCTGCGTTTTGGGAAGAATCCGTTCACACCCGTGCAGAAGCCTTTCCAAGATTTCTTGAACACGGCACTCCGCTGGCCAGGCCTGACCTTTTTCCAAGATATCGCCGCGCAGAGTCAGGAAAGTAGCAGGTTCCGAGGGCGAGCAATCTCCGGAAGTTTCAGGTCTAGGATTTGGGATTCAATCAGCTCGGGCGGTCAAGGTTTTAGACGTTGGAGGGTTTGCTTTTCGCGGTCACTCTGGAGCTCCTAAAAGCCTTGCATCGCCGCCAGGAGCCAGGAGTGAGATTGGCATCGCCACGTCTCACAGCGGGCCACAGTGAAACCACTGTCTTCATTTCAATGGCCACCGGTTTACAACAGTTGGGAGTTTTTAGGGTGTAGCGTCAGTGAGCCTTTACAGGATCGAGCTCCAGAACTGGCGGCTATGGTCAGACCATGGTCCTTTGTTTTCCGATAGTGGAACGCCCGAACGCCAGTTGCGCTCTTCATTACGGGCAAGTTTGGCCTCGTATGCTGCCGAGCTCAGCGCAACTAGTCGTTTGCGCTGCGTTGTACAATAATCTTAGTAGACAGGAAAGACTAGACGACTCGTGTCAAAGTGGGTCCTTGTCCCTGAAACGAGCAAATCTCTGTCAGTTCGAAGCAGAATCCCAGACTAGCTAGCATTTGCCCGCACTGTGATGGAGATTTGTACTGGGAGGACTTCCGTGTGCTGTAGCAGTGTAGCGCTCGCATTGCTTGGAGGTCAATGTAAGGCGTTGATCTGTAGGGGTCGGACTCGGGTGTTGCGGTCAACGATGTAAGCCTGCAGTCTCGGAAAACGAGGAAGCTAACAGCATATGGAATACAGGATGCAGAGCTTGTGCGGGTTTCGAGACGAAGGGTTGACGGATGTCTCAGACCCAACCCCCGGTGCAACCGGCTCTTTAATGCCGTGCCCATCATTGCGCAATCTGCAGTCGACGGGCAGCTGATGTGTCACGGATGCAAGTTCGGCAGGTAGGCCCCGTACTGTTCTGAGTCTGAAGCCCCGGTCTCCGAGTCGGCAGAAAAATCCCAAGCCCGGGCCCTAAACGAACCCAAGTCACAACCAGCTGAATGCAACATGTCGAGGATCAGATCCTGTCATTATTCCTCTTGCAACCGTGACACCTGCAATTCGACGACGTTGCTTGTATATATGCTTCACGTGCGCATCATAACAGTACTTAGTACATCTCAGTACTGTAACATCACGGTATGTCAAAGCTTCAGGCGCATGGGCGCATCAGTGTTGTCGTCACGGCCGGTTTTGTTCGTGTTTGACTATGCAATGCTCGTGCTGACCCTGTTCGTCCTAGGGATAAGCGCCCTGATGCTCACTCATCATGCAGTGAGATTGGGTGCAGGGGTTTAACTCCTGGATTTTCCAGTGGTTGCGGTGACAACTCGTTTCACTGCAAATGTTTTGTACTGACCGTTCCATTTCCGCGGATCCTTTGCCTTCCTGAGCTGGGTGGCACGCTGGGCAACTTCCTCGACGGCATACATGACCAATTGATCATGTCCTGCTTTGCTTTCACCACTTCATGTGACGCTCACGCTCATGGGAACTGAGCTCAAGACCACACTTTCCCTGGCACTTGCACGGTGCCGTGTGGAGGGCCCAGCGCGACAGCCAAGCCGGTGGCGAGTTGCTGCTCAGACAGAGCGCAGCAACCGCCAGGATCCTGTGGAAGAACCCTGCCGCTGGGTGAGGAGAGGGAAGCTCCCAAGTTTTCGTGCATGGCCGAATTGAAACACAGGAGAGCAGCAAGGGACGCTGGTTTTCACGGCCGTGCCAAGACGCCAAGACCCAGTTTGCTTCTCGTTCTCGCACTGGCATGCCGGCAGGTCGTCTGGACATGTGGCTCAAGAAGACAGGAAGTGAGAGAGGCAGCGGCAAAGAGCGATACAGCAGAGCACAGAGAGAGGTGCCCGGCAGGATCGGCCGCAGGGGGCTGTTTCAGAATCGTAGGTGGGGTTGAACCCGGCTTTCCTGCGATGGTGCGCATCGTGAACGGTCAAGTGGTAGACTCTGCCACTGCTGTGCAGAAGAGGCTGCTAGTCTTGGGACATCTAGGGGTGGGACCGGATCTTGGAAGCCTGTCTCGGCGAATATCTCTAGGGCTTTATTCAAACCCGGAATCTTTCATTTTTGGTTGTTGGTTGAAGTGACCCCCGACACTTGAAAGGAGGTCGCAGGGTCCGCTCGACCAAGTGGCCGGCTTCTTCTGGTCGGCCGGGGGCCAAAGCCCAGGGCGCGTCATCCGTGGAGCTCTTGGAGACAGAAGGATGTTGGTATAAGGCCGTCGGGGTCCAGGGTATTAGAGGCTCGTCACTGCAGTAGATACCGGCCGTCTCTCTCAATGTACTCCCGAAATTCGCTCAAGAATCCCAGATCGTGTCCTTCTTCGTGCTGTTCTTCCACACCATGTTCAAGCCAGGGGCAGGCCGCCCCGGGCTCCGAAGCAGCCGTCCTTCCTCACTTTTCAGAAGACTTCATGTTCCTAGGCCCTGCAGATTCTTGCCCTGAGATTGGGGGTTGTGGACACTGTCAAAGATGTATCTCTGTGGGCTCTTGCGATTCTTGCCTTCGGAGCTCTGCGCTTTCGTCTTGCTGGAGCAGGTGGGGGCAAGCGAACTGAGGGAAAGTCGCGGATCAAGACCATTAACCCAGGAGCTGGGCTGGGAGGGGAGGGGAGGCACCTAATTCACGAGCCTTTTGCACTTCAGCCTTTGATGTGTGTTTCCGTTTCCACATGCAGGTGGTCGAGGTCGTCAGTAGACGGGTGCTGGTGTCAAGATTCTCATTAATTGCTGTCGCTGCAGTTTTGGTCGCAGCTCCTTCGGGTAAACCACTTAGTGGACACTGGATGCGTGTACCAGGTGTACCAGCGAAGTCGTGACGCATGCTGCAACCATAGGCCATTCTCGCAAGTAGACACTAGGTACAAGCCGTTGCGGCGAACAGAAACTTGTGAGGAAATCGTAGCTGCAAGCAGTCCCATCCTTTTGCGACAGACTTTGACAGCCTCAAAACTAGACCTGCTTTCAGTTAAGGTGGGGGGGTTTCAAAGCAGTCCGTCTATGTAGCCCTTGAAGCCACGCAGAAGGAAGGCCCCTTTGAACGAAGTCAGATTCTTGCTGGAGGTTGCTTGGTTCACGGCTTCGGCTTCAGGCTTAGACTGATTTGTGCTTTGGTGTTCAAGGTCTCCGGTTCCACCGTGTTTGGTTCCTCTGGATCTCCCAGGTCCAAGAATCTGGCACACATCTGAACTCTAACCCGCCCCCATGCGGCTTTGGCAGGAGGATCCTCGAACACGCAGCTAAACGGCTCGCCTCCCTTTGGTGGCGGCGGCGGCTGAGGCACCACCAAGCACGGGGTTCAAGGCTGTCTTGCTGATCCTGATCCGTCTGTGCCGTATGATAGCATAGTGGAGACATGTTGAGACAGTCAATCACAGTCTCTCTTCGACAGGATGACTTTATCTGAAGCTGACATCATAAGCCAAAAATCTCTCAGTCTACCTGTCCTACGTCCGGCAAACAGCCACATGTTCCGGCATCCGTAACCTGTTTTGGAACCTTGCCATTCCAAGACGGTAGCAAATTCATCGCAACTCCTCGTAGCAGCCACTACAAACTGTAGGCGAGGTACGTCTCTCAGCATCGCCTTGTCCGGGTTGACCTAGTGCATGCCTTCGCTTAGCAGCCGTGCAGCCACAAGAGGGAGGGCGAGAGGGAGAGACAGGAACTCAAACGCCCAAAATAGGAACCATAAGACGAAGAGATATGCGGCAAGCGCGTTCGCATTGATTCGCAGAAAGGTTAGAGGTCGGTCCGGCGCCGGACCCGGACCGATTGATCAAAGACGCAGAAGCAGCCGGGAGCCTCAGAGCTCAAAGAGCTCAGAGTCGAATCCACAGAGTCCGGGTTCTAAGCTTAGTGCAATGCAGGGCCTTGGAGGGCCTTGCAGGGTCCAGGGCTTGGGATCTCAGGTTTCAGCTTCGCGGTTGAGGTTCAGAACTTCGGGCTTTCAGTGAGCGCTTCTAAATGCCCGTGCCGCGACACAGGATCAGTTGATCAGTTACTTCCACCGATGTTGCTCGACATGTCATAGTAGTACCGGCAGAGGAAACTGTGCAAGTACCCAACATGTGCACGCCTGGCAGTACGACATGCTGTTTGGAAGGCAGCGAGGCCTTGCAAGCTCAATCTGGTGCAGCCCTCACAAGGATCAGGGTGCAAGACTCTGAATGAAAGTTTCACATGAATACGAGACAATCTAAACCGTAAGCTTGAGGCTCACTGAGGAGAAAGGCCACAGTGCCCAAAGCTTAGGTAGCACCCCTGAGCAAGAACTACGTCTCTCTCAGTTTCAGCGGTGAAGTCCCCGTCTCAGCAGGCGAGTGATGCGGGAACCACCGGTTTGACACCGACGACCTGCGGAGTGCCTCGCGCTAGTTTGGACAAGTCTTCGGGGCCGGCTTCTGTGTGCAGATAACGTGACCCCCACAAAATTAGAACCGTAGATTTAGGATGATCTGTGCTGGGATCCCCCATGCTTTACCTTAAGCGGATGAGGCTGCTGATGTTCCAACTTTCTGGCTTATACGTTATCATCTTCCGATGCACGTTGCAAAGCGTAAGCACTCCGAGGTGGAAGGTTTTGATGGTCGAGATTTGTGAATTGTCAATCTTGCCATGCGTCGGCTTAGCTGCTCCAGTCTCTTCGGGCGAAGGGCTGAGGGCTTCAATGCTTTTCGGTGCTGGAGGGTTCTTGCATGTTCCGGGCTTACCAGGGTATGTCTCCGACGCCAGAATGCAACATCAGAGAGGGAAGGCCTTGACCCCAGCCTTCAAAGTCTAAGACCTTTGAACCCAGACCTTTGAACCCTAAACGACCAGGTGCTGCTTCACGAGCGCGCTGGATGCTCTGAATGTCAGCTGGCTGCCCGTGCAGCCATGCAGGGCATCGTCATGTCTGGATATCTCAACAGCCGGTGAAGTCCATTCTTTCGAAAGGTTGACGTTTTTCCGCATTGTTGCAGGGTTTGCCTTTGTGATGATGGGGTTCGGGTACCGCAATATCCTGAAGTCTCCCTCAAGGCCGCTGTGCTTGAGAGGCATCCAGCAGCCCGACTCCCGAAATGGTCGCTCCGTTTAGAGGGTTTTGTGCGAAGGAAGTGTTGGTTCATTTGTGCTATGCTGCTCGTGGCTGCAATTTCGGGAATTGTCCATGTTTCACCAAGTGCGAGTGCCAAAGGAAGGTCATGGGCCATGGGCCCTTCTCAAGATCCCTCACCCTAGGCCGTAGACACCAACCCGCAAATAACTTCACCAGGAATGACACCTTGGAGCCGCAACTTCCTACCCCTGGAATACCAAACCTTGCAACCCAACTCCCGAGCCCTGGGCCCCGACGGCCCTCGTCGATGCCTAGAAACCGCTGGCTTTCGAGGTCCGCAGAGATGCAAAAGAGCCTGAAACCCCGAAACCTGAACGGCCCTATAAGCCCTAACCCTTTCAAGCCAGTCGCCCCAAACCCGAGCATCGGGGGTTCAGTTGTCGACCAGGTGGATTCTGCAAGGTTTGTTACTTCGCTACCGGGTTCGACAAAGATTCTGAGTTGGGATGTCAAGATTTCTGTTGATTCTGCGTTCTGGATTACAGAATGTAGGTGTTCGTTGGTCTGGGTCTGTCCCGTAGCAGGCCCCAGAGTTCAGGGTTATTGCAAACGAGGTTCAACTCTTGCTTCCGCACCGGCCCAAGCTCGAAGCAGCCATTAGATTCACGTCGTTCATTCAGTGCTGGAAGTACACGAGTGATTTCGTGCTGACAGTGCAGCCCTTTGACTGCATGTCTAGTCAAGATAACGGGCTAATTTGCCATGGCAAGCTTACAAGCCTGCGGGCCACCTCTAAGCGAGTACAAGATTTCCGAGTTCGTGGATTGAAGAAGGTCGTTTATTTTCAGATCACTGTCGCCTTGCGTTTCGAGCCGAAGCCATGCAGTGTCTGGCGAAGGTACCATGGACAATAGAGACACGTTTCTCTCATGAGTAGATGAGTGGTCTTGGTGGTGGCAGTGGTGGTGGGCGCCCCGTTGGACAACCGCCACCAGATCCAGCAATCACCATCACCACAATTACATGCAATGATGGTTCCTACCACCACCGCCACGACCGACACTACGCCACCACTGTCACCGCCCCCACGACTGTAGCGATATTATTAGTATTACCACTACCACTACCACTACCGCTACCACTACCACTACCACTACCACTACCACTACCACTACCACTACCACTACCACTACCACTACCACTACCTCTACCACTACTACTACTACTACTACTACTACAACAACAACAACAACTACTACTACTACTACTACAAATACTACTACTACTACTACTACTACTACTACTACTACTACTACTACTACTACTACTACTACTACTACTACTACTACTACTACTTCTACTACTTCTACTACTACTACCACTACTATCACCACTACTACTACTACTACTACTACTACTGCTACTACGACTACTACGACTACTACGACTACTACGACGCTTACGACGACGACGACGACTACGACGACGACTACCACTACTACTACTACTACTACTACTACTACTACTACCACTACTACTAATATACTACTACCACTACTACCACTACTACTACAACAACTACTACTACTACTACTACTACTACTACTACTACTACTAGTACTACTATTACTACTACTACTACTACCACTACTACTACTACTACTACTACTACTACTACTACTACTACTACTACTACTACTACTACTACTACTACTGCTACTGCTACTGCTACTGTTTATGCTCCTGCTCCTGCCCCGCCTACTACTCGTGCTCTGACCGCGACTCCTACTCCGGCTGCTACTGCTTCCACCTGCGACGACCACTACCACAACTACCACTACCACTACCACCACAAGGACCACGCCCACGACCACGACCACTACAACTGCCACCGTCACTGCGACCAACCCCACCACCACCCCCCACCCACACCACCCACCCCCACCCCCAGCACCACCAGCACCACCAGCACCCCCAGCACCACCAGCACCCCCAGCACCACCAGCACCACCAGCACCAGCAGCACCAGCAGCACCACCAGCACCACCAGCACCACCAGCACCACCAGCACCACCAGCACCACCAGCACCACCAGCACCACCAGCACCACCAGCACCACTAGCACCACCAGCACCACCAGCACCACCAGCACCACCAGCACCACCAGCACCACCAGCACCACCAGCACCACCAGCACCACCAGCACCACCAGCACCACCAGCACCACCAGCACCGCCAGCACCGCCAGCACCGCCTGCACCGCCTGCACCGCCTGCACCGCCTGCACCGCCTGCACCGCCTGCACCGCCTGCACCGCCTGCACCGCCTGCACCGCCTGCACCGCCTGCACCGCCTGCACCGCCTGCACCGCCTGCACCACCAGCACCACCAGCACCACCAGCACCGCCAGCACCACCAGCACCACCACCAACACCACCAACACCACCAGCACCACCAGCACCAGCACCACCACCGACTGCCACTGCTGCTACAACTACCATCACCACGACGCACAACCACATGACCACACGCACACGCGATGACACGACCACACTGCCACACTACTACACGACTACACTGCGACACTACGACACTACTAGACTGCACTACTACACTACTACACTACCACATTACTACACGACTACACGACGACACCACTTCACTACTACACGACTACATCACTACACCACTACGCTGCTACACTATTTACTACACTAGTGCACCACTGCGCTGCTACACTACTACATGCTACACTACTACTCCACTACACTGCTAAACTTCTACGCTACAAGACCACGGTGCTACAACACTAACGCTACAACATCAGAAGAACACTACACTACGCTACGCTACGCTATGTGGCTTGGAATTGACCTCCGCAGGCAGCATCGTGGCTGTGCGAGAAGGACTCAGCCGAGGCCCCAATCGCATCCCTAGTCCCAATTCCTAGGATGGCTTTTGACCACAGATTTCGTGCCTGGGCCCCAGGCTCGATGCCATGGGCAAGCCAAAGTGCAAGAACCCGCCAACAACACGCTGGTGTTTGTCCTTCATAAGATCTCCAACTCTCCAGGAAGCAGTTTTGACAGTCCGCACCAGCCACAACATGTTGCGGCACTCAACCTCACCGAGAGTCTCGACAGGCCCTAAAAACCGGTTTCAAGCATGCCCGAAAGCCTGAACCAGACTCCTACAACGACCAAGGCTGTGCAGGACGCGGTTGCGCCGCAGCTCACTGGCGCGACCTTGCCCCGATCTTGGATCGAAGTCTCGCAGATGTGTGCAGATGCACACGCCGAGCATTCCAACATCCACTTCATTGCGAATTCCGCACGTGAATCCCTGGAATTAAAGATGCAGACATGGCGAATTGTGGGCTGTGAGCCAGATTACACGAAGACGCGAACCGAGCCAGGCTCGACCGCCAGCTGAAGCTGCTGAACCTGACGAACCTGTCGGCAGAGGCGGGATAGAACCGCATACTCGGTGCAGGCAGGCCACGTACAGCCCTTGCAGCACTAGGCCCATGCAAATCGCCGCGAAGCAAACTTATGGGCTCTATGCTCGTTCAGGTGGTTTCGACCGCCCCCGTGCCAGGATTTCTCGCGGAAGGAGGGGGTGGTGGCCGACCAGAAGTGGCAGAATTCTCAGCCTGCGCTGGAACGAGGAGAGAGGCAAAAACGGTTTGGGGCCCCGGACGCCGATTCACCCCTTGCAGCAAGGCTGGAGTTGGCCATCTCCTCCCAGCGAAAGGTTGGGGGAACGAGGGAGTTTGGAGCTTCAGAGGCTTCAACTAGCAGGTTCAGTAGGGTTGTTGGGTGATCAGTCCGAAGGCTGAACCGCATACCATGGGGTGAGGGAAGCATTCATCGGGACGAAGCTTGGGGCACGATGGGGCCAGGTGGAACCCTCGCTTTGGATGCTATATCGTGAGTGGGTCGACGATGTGATCGACGGGCAGGTGCGGTGAGCAGTGAGCAGGCTTTGCATAAGGCTGAAGTTTACAACCTCAGCCCTGCAACTCAGGCTTGGTTCCAGTGAAGCGCGGGAAAATCAGTGGACGTGAGAAAGCGTGAATCTCTCAAACAACTACCAAGGCTGTATGATACATGTTAATGTGTTTTTTGAGTGCCTTCAGCATCTGTGCCGGCAGAGATATGGAAAGCCTAGCAAAAATGGGAAACCGCCCTCGATCTTCAGTCCTCACTCTGATCGCGCCGTGTCCTCTAAATCCCCATTTCTCGGTGCCCCTGTCACCCCGCAGCGGAGGAGCAATCTGCATAATTTCCTCTATAGGCATAGACTGACATGCACAGAAAAAGGCTGCTGGACGCCCCGCCAAGCACGCAGAAGAACTTGTACTCCAACTAGGTTCCCCTTCAGGTTGCATAGACCCCTGCTTTTCTCGTTTTTGAAGAGGTCGAGCATGTCGACGCCTGGCATCACTTCGTCGTCGCACGGGCGTTCGGGCTGGGATGCTGAGCTGTCGCTGTGGGCATGTTGAGGGGACTTAGTCGGCCGGGCACCAAAGTCCCCGAAGCTGGAGCGTGAAACGAAGTCTGTGCAGCACACGTGGGAGATTTTGCTTTCGCCGATTTCGGGTTCTGCACAGGCCTTCGTGGGTCGGGCAGGGCCAGCAGATTTAAAATAGAGTTCGCGGCCTTTGGCCAATTCACGTAGCTGTGCCCGGAATTCTTCTTTGGTTCCCCGAACTAAATGGAAGCATCCGACCTCCCAGCGGCGTTCTTTGCACTGGAGGTTGAATCCTTCGCTCACGAAGGGCGTCAAGCCTGGCGAGGTCGGTTGCTCTGTTGAGCTTTACTGTGCAGGGGAGCTGTCCACCCAAAGTGCCGGAATGACGTATCTCTGGTGCAGGGGTTTGCATTGAATTTGCGAAAAGATTGTCAGGCCTCAACCCGCAAGGCACCGACGCTCGAATCGTCCTAGAATCTTCAACGGTTTGCACCTTCAGTAAGAGCCCGGCCCCTGCAGCTCTCAACGAAGCTGGGTCCTGCCAGGCCGCCGACTTGCTGGCGCTTCTGGCAGAGGACAGAGCGGGGCCATGGAGCTCTGAGCGGATGTTCTGTACCTTCCACTGGCCACCGGCCCGAAGTCCTCATCCTTCAACTGTACTGTCTTAAGCTTTTGTCTTGCCTTGGCCTTGCTATTGCGATGCGATCCCAGACCCCCCCACCTTTGGCACACTTCCGGGCTTGAGCTTCAGGGCCATGTTCTGAGGACCGGAAGTTGGGCGACGCGACTGCCAGGCACTCAAAGACATGGGGACGCATTAAAGCGGGTTCTCGGTGAGGAGCTTTGTTTGACATCCAGACTCCTTGCGAATTGGAAAAAAGCATGGGTCTCTCTTCCGCGCCCGCACTTCCACAATCTGCTCGTAATGATTGACGCCGAGAAGCCAAGACGAGCTCAAAGCCGTGAACCTGTGAGCTTCGAGGCATCACGACCCCACCCTACTACTTCTTCAATGTTACAGAGCCCTGCCTAGCCCCACATCAACAACAGAAGCAACACCACCAAGGGTAATTTTCTTCGACTGTCAAGCTCAAGAACCAAACCCTCAAATCGACAACTCTTCATACTCAGACAACGCCCCCTGAGTGGTTTCTTCGAAAAGGAGGGGTCGTGGGGAAGACGCTTCCTTAAAGGGAGATGCTCGCAAACGAGCAGAACCTATGCTACTTGGTCCATCTACCTCCCGTTCCCGTGCCCCAACAAAAAGACAAGGCACCCCGAGAGAGCCCTCGATGCGCTCCCCTCCACCCAAAGCAACAAACCAAGGCCAACGAGTCTTTGGAGTCCTGGCTTGAAGAATCGCTCCGACCTCGGGGTCCAAGGGGGTCTCTTCGAGATCTCAGGTTTCGGGCATGTATTCACGGGTTGAGGGCTCTTCTTGGTGGTTTTGGAGCGAATTCCTTGTTCCGAGGTCCGGGGTTCTGTCGGATTTGTCGGAGGACATTCCTAGCGGTTTCGTCAAAGTTAGGGTATCTCATCTAGTGATCCTTGTATTCAGGATCCTCTCATTTGGGGTCTGTATCAGGGATTCCTCGTTGTCCTCTTGCCTGAAGCTTCAAGGCGAGAGGCCTTCGACTTCCGCTTCCGCAAGGCCCACGTTCACACAGGGCTCCGTGAAGAACCTTCGAGATGTTGTCGTCCATGAACAACAGCAGCATCCCCTGCGAGGCGCACCATAGATGCTTCGATGGCCTCAGCTTTGCAGAGGCTGAGGGGATGGGTGTGGAAAGGGTTGGTCCGGAGGCATGTACGTTGCTCGAGTTATTTGGGTGCAAGGTCGCAGACTCTCACGGTTCATTTCAGGCCTTGAGGATGGTTGAATCTCAGCATGCTCTTCAGTTCAATCCCGGCGAGAAGGTTGCAGAAGCACATGAACCTCGGACTGTTGTCCCGCCATCGTCCAGCAACCAGGATCTAGAATGAGGCAGTGGGAAGCCGCCAACCAACAGTTTTGCAATGCTTCTTCACTCACAGCCTTTGCATGAATGCCAGTTGCGGCGCCTTATGTCCACCAGCCAGACAGATGTTGCAACCTTGAGCCGGCTGCGCAACAGCTGCCCAACCGTTTTCGTTTTGCCTAACTCCGAGTCCTTCAGTTCGTTCGGCCAGCTGTTGCAGAAGGTATTTAAGATTATAAAGTTTCAGGGGGGCTTGCTTGGCTTCATCTCGAATCTCTCCCAGCCCCTCATGCTCCAAATCGGCAAGGAGGGCGACTGGCAGGGCTCGTTCTCTTTCGTCCAGATCGCAGACCCGCAGCCGCGGGCACAGGGAGCCTCTACAGGGCCAGCTGCAGGGCTATAGGAGTGGCATCCATGGTGACCTCAAACGAAACGTGAGAGACAACCCGTGCACCCGATGTTGTGCTTGTTGTTGTTTTTGTTGTTGTTGTTGTTGGTGGTGGTGGTGGTGGTGCAATGCTTGAGCGGAGTGGGAGGCGATTCACTTCATTGACTGATGGCTGCTGAACATCCTCGCAATGCTTAGCTCGATTCGGAGCTGCGTATCAGCGAGGTGAGGTGTTCTGTGTGCATTGCTGAGGAACAGGTTCGATAAACAATCCGAAAGAGAGGCAGCACCCCTCAAGTTGCGCAGAATCCTGCTCTGGGGCTTTTTGGGTGGGCCGAGGCTTGGCATGCTTCACGGCGATAGGTCCTGGGAGGAGGCGGAAGCTTTTCTCGGCCTTAGGGCATCTGTGCTTTTTGGAAAAGACAAAGAGTTGGCTGCGTGGCCGGAGGTGTGTCCTGTGTCAGCTCACTTCAGCCTAACTTCAGCCTGCAAAGTGCCAAATTTCCGCCAGACCTTGTCGTGGCGGAAAGTGGCAGAGGTCAGGAAGCTGAACGGAGCAATGGGATTCAGTCTTTCTGTTTCACAAAAATCGGAATCAAAAGAAACATCCATTCATAGCCATGGAACCCCCAAGAAAAGCCTTTAACATCGTCGCAAGCTTGGCGACCTAAACAGCAGCGCATGTTCACCCCGGAGTGTCACAGGAGCGTGCCATGCTCAGTGTGGCGCCCGGTGTCTTTGGGTTATTCTTGGTTTTTTGGTGAGCAGTTCTTCCTTGAGTCCTTGACGAGTGCCGCCGCTGGAAGCTGGAGTTCGGGATTCTGTGGAAGGAGTTTTTAGAGTTTGACCTCCAGCATCTCAGAAACACACCACGCTTTGTGGCAGCACAAGACGCCAACAGCTCTCGCACAACACCAGAAGCCTTAGTGCCTTGTCGAAAGATGTCATAGCGCCAAGTTAAAAACTGTCCGAAGCCTGGTCGAGCCCTGAATCTTACAGCTAGGCCCAAAGCTTGTCCGGTGAGGTCTAGCTGTGCAGCACATCAACAAGCTCAAGCCGCGATTCCTCCTGGTCAGTGGTGACATGTCCAATGCCTGTGACCCAATACTGATTGCCGCTTCATTGGTGTTGTGTCTTCTCCCAAATCTACGAAGGTAAGTACATAGCTTGGGATATACTCTGTCATGTTGGCATGGCATTGTTGTGCGTGGATACTGCCAAAAGTTGTTGTTAAGGGCAGGATGCCAAGGAAGCTTGATAGCGAGGATGCCCGGTGCTTTGACTCTGGACCGACATGCCTTGGAGCGAACCAAATCCCATCCCTGAGTCGTGAGGGGAGCTGATGTTTTGAGGCTTAAGGTCGCTTCCGGGCAGGCTTCTTCTTGTCGAGTGGCGTTCGCTTGATGCCGAGGCGTGGCCGGTGGGGCCCCAAGCAGATGCCAAGGCGGCCGCCAAGCAGGTGAATGCGGTCAAGGAGGTGGGAAGGAGTGGGCTGGGCCCTGATTCCAATAAGGAACTCGTAGCCTGCTTTGGTTACTCCGTCGTGCGGCTAGTTGACAGGTCTTGCGCGAGGTAGACAGCTCGATACCAATCGTCCTGGCAGTAGCCCCAGCTCATGTCGGACGTCCGGGCTCCTGAGGAGGAGTTGTCCGCAATCATGCTTGTTGTCGGGTTCGGGCATACATACCGTCGCTTCACAACACGAGGCAGTACGTATGAATGCAACGAGACATGCATGACGCTATTGCAGGCCTTGTCGTTTCTGAATGCCCAAAGACTCTAAACCCTAAACTTCCCAAACCCTAAACGGCCCTAAACCCCAAATCCTCGAGCCTTTGAAGCTCCCAAGGTTGCTGGCAACCATGACATCGGCCAGGCTTGGGGCCCCCTATACAAATAACAATAACAGTAGTGTAACATTAGTCATAACCATAATCATAGTCATACTGATCGTCTGCATAATCATGATGTGTGATATTGGTCAAAATCATTATGACAATACTGATAATAGCAATGACAATAATACGACAAAATAGAATAAGACTAACAATACTCAGAACAATAGTGATCATTATCATCACAACTGCAGGTTCAGTGTAATCACTGTGTGACAACTGATTTTCCGATGCGCGCGTAACAGTTAACTCATAGTGCTACAGCGGTACAACGAAAGAAAACACAAAGAATATTCCATCACACAGCAGTTCCATTGCAAAACAGCGAGCATGCTCAACTAGTGGTTCAACCGTCGATTAGCTAATTACTTGTGAATGAAATCAGCTGGGCATATAACAAGCAAGTTTCGTGGCGAGCGCTACACGCTAGATTTGATGATCGATGACCTGCAGCTGGGTTTTGACGGGAATTTTCTGTCTGTTTCGGTTCAGGTTTCCAGGATTTAGTGCGCGGATTCGCGATTGAACCTCCGCTACAACAGCAATAAGGACAACCGCAACCTCAACAAACCAGCAGCACCAGCACCTGCACCAGCACCAGCACCTGCACCAGCACCAACACCTGCACCCACACCCGCACCCGCTGACCATACCAAGTCACTCCCAGTCGTAAAGCGAACGAGGATGCTAGTAGCCAACGCAACTCTCTCAAACAGTCTCCAGAGTCCCGTGGCTTCGTTTTTGGAGGTCCCTTCCCCCAACGAGCTGGACCTCTACTCTTCCAGATGGGGTGCCTCGGCCAGAATTTCAATATGACAGAAGCAGGCTCGGCGGGCCTCCGGGCACAGGCCGGCAAACGACGGCTTGCGGCTTGGTTTCAGGGAATACTATAGCCACTAGCCAGGAGCTGTCTTGAGTGCCTCTAGGGCCTTCGGATATTTTCCGGAGTGTTAAATTCATGTCCGATTGATTCCGAGTATATGCGCCCTGCTAACTCAAGTTACGCCTCGAAGGAGCTGTCAACACGAGACGACAAGATGGAAGCTTACCTCTTACAAATGGCTTGCAATGTCTTCCTGCTACCTGTGCGTTGCTGCATTCCCGTATGGTACAGTCTGGTGCACTGCCCAGCGGACGACCACGACGACCTTGCGAATCCTAACTCCACCTCTGTCTTTTTATCCCGGGAGGGTCAGTGTAGCATCACCTTTTGTCTGGCCAGGTGATGACTACTTCTCCTTCTGGGTACGCCACCTGGGCTCTGCTGGCAGCATGCGGAGGGTCCGGGGTGGGGAAGCAGGACATTCGGGCTGCAACAGTAGCGTTCTCGCCGACCTTCAAAACCTTTCCGAATATTCGCCCGCGATGCCAGGCCCCCAAAAGTGCCAAACTCCCCGAGCACAGAACTCGTCACCATCTCTGTCAGTACGAAGCTCTTTGACTGCTCAGGTCTGCATTCCGAAGATGCCAAGTAAGCGCAGTGCAGGCATGTCTCAAACATCAAGCTCACCAAAGTCTAGATGCGTCAGCCTGAACCCGGCAACCCGAACGTCATTAGAAAGAGTTCGGGGCCCGAGCTGAAGAGAGTCTTAACTTCCGTGACCCCGACCTGTGCAGCTCGAACATGTCCGTCAGAGAAGGTCGGCGGGGTCTATTTTATGGTCATCAACTCCCAGTGCGCCCGGCATTCCTTCGGTTTGTGACTGTGAGGGGCTTTCGGGTTGAGACCTCGGTCGCCGTGTTTGTGTTGTTGTTCCATACTGTGCTTTTGTTCTCATGACATCATGATGACCTTGGATAAGGTTGTTGTTCCTGCTTTGCCCTGCTCCCTTTGACCCAGAGTCCAGGTTCTACATGGACTCTTCGAAGACCCCGAATCAGCGAAAGGACCAGGCAACCCGCAGGGCTCGAAGCCATCAGCAGCAGACTAACCATAGAAAGCGCCTCATGAAGATCTCGCCCGGCTTTTCAGAGACCGCTCCGACGCTCCCATGCCCCACGGCCAAAATGACTGCCAGACACGCCCTGCAATGCCACCGTAAATCCTGACCCTGAAGTTCCCGGAGCCCCTGCTCCACTTGCTTCACAACCCGAGGGATCTTAGACTAGAGTGGCTTCCAGTCTCTTCGGTTTGAGGGCTCAGGGAAGATGTCGTTTGTTTTGCTGACGAAGAATCTGGAAAGTGGGTACAGGCCGCAATCACCGAAACACCTTTCGATAGCTCTCCGACGCCGAAATGATACCGCTCTGGGCATAGGGTTCTGCAGTGACACCCTGGGACCCGGGTTTCGCATCAGGCAGAAGTGCATTCATCTCGAAGTTTGGATCGTATCCCGTGGCAGTCCATAGCAGTCGATGGTTGTGAGCTGCACCCCACGGTAGTGCATAGTAGCAGTTGTAGCAGTAGCAGTAGCAGGGTAGCGTAAGCAGGAGCAGTAGCAGCCAGCGACCGTCGCAGGACACCTGGATCGAAGCACAGTTCGAGGCGCTGAAGAAGAGGCCCCGTTTGAACCATTGGGCCATTGGGGCTCTGCGGCTCCCTCCATCGGCTCCCGGGTCCTTTTTCCAACTTGCGGAGCCTCGTTGTCGCCTGCTGTCGCCTCCTACAGATGCAGGTCAAATCTGTGTTGAGACTGTACCTGAATGACTCCACTTCAATGGCTTCCGGGCTGTAGATCAGGGTTCCACAAGGAGAGAACAGTTCTTGTGCCGAATTGAACTCATGCGGGCTGATTTTTGCGTTTCTGCCCCGTCCACCGAATCAGCTTGGCTCATTCGGCCCTTTAGTTAGCAACACCCATCCACGCAGTTTCGCAGTCCTTTAACTTTGTTGGCTCAGGCTCCGAACTTGATTTCGTTCATCGCAGACTTGAAATTGGCAGCTGTTCTGCGCATTATCAATAAAACAAAATCCCACGTAGGTCCTGCCAGGAGCGATAGCCGTCTGAAGAAAGTTAAAGATGTGTCATCGAAATATAAGGTCATGAGTAACACAGGGCCCTGGGTTGATTGATAGTTGGGCCCCTCCCTCAGTGACCCTGCGCATTGCTCCTGCTGCGGCGCAAAGTGCAAGATCCATGACGTACGAACCGGAAGGCTGAACTCATCGATCTACGCCACGACATATAATGTATCCGGCGAATCTCCATATGTTTTCATTGGTCCATGTACCTATCAAGAAGGACGGCCGGTGTGCGGAGAAGCACAGTCAATCGAGCCAAACTGCCCAGCTGGCCAGAGGGCCAGGGCTTCTGAATGTCAAACATTCGATGTGGAGTTCGCAGATGACAAGCCTTACTCTGCACGCGCCATGCCCATGGCTTCAGTTTTTAAGTCTTGAGCAGTTGCTTGTACTGACCAATCCCAACTCCATCTCGATGAATCAAGCCTGTCAGGAAGCCAAAGCATGCGGTCGTGCTCAGCCACGTGCCGCCTTTCATCGAAGAACCTGATGAGCCGTGTGGGCCCTAGATTGGAGGCCTTTTGTTTAGCAATACGGAGCTAGACTCAGTGTGGACCAAAGCCGCACGGCATGACTTAAGGATGCCCCAAGGCCAAACCGCACATCACTTCGTCAGAGATCTTTGAAGCAGTTGAAGCCTTGATGTCCGCACACGCCTTGGAGCCCGAACCCCGCAAAGCTCCAAGGCAGGGCTGGGCCAACTGGGAGACCGAGCCCCGCGCGCGCATCGTCAAGCTGGCCAAAGACGCCGGTGTCAGGTTGGACTTGACAACGATGATGGTGTCGGTGGGGTGGTATGGGCAGTTATGAACATGATAATGAGGAAGCATGTGGTAACGATGGCTACAAGTGACGGTGACAGTGGGGATGTTGGTGACGGAGATTGTGACGAGTGTGTGCAATGCTGCTGGCGAAGATGATGTACGGTGATGACGGAGGATTCCATGATGCTGATGATTGGTCTTGGGCGCTGTTGAAGTATCGGTCACAAGAAGCCCAATGGCCTCTAAAAGAGTCATCAGGCCGCCATTACTCCAAATGCTGAGCTCTTTGCAAACAGTGCAACCGTCGTGGTAATGCCTTGTCTTGCAGACCTTAGTTGGTTTGTCCCTTCAACCATCACAAAAAACTATGACCATCGACCATCTAGGTCTTGACTCTACCAGTCCGTTTTTTGGCGGGTGAAGGGGCGTGGCATGTGTAGCCTCTGAGCTGAAGAGCGCGACGGTCTGTGGCATTCGGTAAAATCGGATCTAGGAGCTAATCGGATTCAGAAAGCACTTTCACGTGTGATTCGTCATCCAATGCGAGGTAGTCGACTACGTGGTGGAAAAAGGAGTCTTGATTCGGAAACAGGCGATCCTTTGTTACAATCGTTTAAAACATGATTTCCCGTCTTCTTGTTCCTGGTCATGAGCCAGAATAAATACCATCCAAACTACCCCATTACAAGCTTTCGCACACAGGCTCTGGCTCTGTGGACATTACCACGGGAACGCGGATGCCTACCTCGACGACCTTGAGGCAGCTACCATGTCCACCGGTTTCTGGCCGACGAGTGTTCCGCAAGAAGGCCTAAGCGGAGTTGCTGTGCGACGCGTGGTTAGCGGTGAGTGCTGTGCGGTCTCTGATCAGGTGGTGACGTGCGCCAGTGTTGGCAGCAACATCAACTGGATCGAAGAGCCAGGTGTTTTGTACTCAGATGATGCCTTCTGCCCGTGTGTCTGCCCTGCTGCTCCCGATCTTGTCTGAGGGGTGGTCAGGACAAGTAGTTAATACTCACTCTGCTCTGCACACATTCTCAACAGAAATGTCTGCCCCAGCATGATGTTTGTGGCAGCCTACTGCAACCTAAGCAGAGGTGGCTAGGTTGAAGAGCTTCTGCACTGCGGAGTTGAGATGGTAGGTTTTGCAGGAGCCTGCGCATTGACGTTTCGGCTCGAAGGATTGGTGATCAAGGCCGCTACATCACGCGGTGTGCCCCAGTCACCTTCCGTTGGTGCTCTTCGCAATCAACTCTCTCGCGACCTCTACGCCCTCACTTCGCAGCCATGCGTGAGGCCATCTGCATCCACATCGGCCAGGCGCGAGCATGCGCAAGCCCTGAAAGCATCGCAGCCCGCAGCTACGCTGTTGGACTCGAGTTCCCAAGTCAATGTGGAACCGATAGTTACCGATAGTTTTACAGTTTCTAATGCTTCAGAAGATCAGTATGAAGTTGGCATTGTCCAAACTTGCAGGGAGGCGTGCAGATTGGAAACGCCTGCTGGGAGCTCTTCTGCCTCGAGCATGGCATCCAGCCGGATGGTCAGATGCCCAGCGACACTCGACAGCAGGCTTCAGAGGCGCATCTTTACCAAACAAGTTCTTCTAGTTGCAGGCCAATGTGCGAGGCTCCGTGTATCGAATCTGTACATTGGAGCCTGAAGCTAAGGACAAGACCATCGGTGGTGGAGATGCCCCTTGCTTGTGGCGGCAGTTGTTTTCATGTCACAAAGGTTTCTGTTTGGGGTCTATAGGTGCCTAGCTTCAAGGATGTATAGCAGGATGAGCTTGAGCATGGTGCATGCAGCAAATCATAGACCCCGTGAGGACGCATTTAACACGTTCTTCTCCGAAACCGGCGCTGGAAAGCATGTCCCTCGTTGCGTCATGGTGGACTCGGCCTTACTTGATCTGTAGCACTGCTGACGACATGTGAGATGTCAGTCGAGTTTGCGCGGCTAGAGTCGTTCGCCTGGTATGGCTGAAAGGCCGGCATGCTGCGAAAGCCCAGGTTTGAGTCAAACGGCCGATTTGCTGAGAGACTGGCGTGACGAGACATGTGATGATGATGATGATGATGATGATGACGATGATGATGACGACGAAGATGATGTTGATCAGGGTGAGTCAGCCATTCGATGAAGCATGAATTCAGCCGACTGCCACTAGTAATAGTGTCAACCTCGAGCCTGAGAATGAACTAGTATGTGCACCGCGGGCCATGATCACAAGTGTGATCATCTACTTGTTCGTGGTGCAGATGGTGTTCAGGAGACTGGTCTTGGTGTTGCTGTTGCCATTGCTGGTGTTGTACCCGATGGCATCCATCAAGATCCAAACTCGGCCGCGAGAATCTGTGTCGTAATGTCACGGGCCCTGGTCGCCAGCCATGCTGGGTGCGAAGGTATTCGTCGGAAAATGTACCAGTTGTTGCTAGAATATGTCATGGGCTAAGGATCTTGAGCCGACGGTCGTGGATGAAGTTCGCACCGGTACCTACCGACAGCTTTTCCATCCGGAGCAGCTGATTTCTGGTAAAGAGGATGCCGTCGCTTGACATATTGGATCTTGCAGCACGTTTGCTTCACAGCGGTTCCATTTCTCAAGTTCTGGCCTTTCGGATTCGGAGGCGAACAACTTCGCACGGGGACACTACACGATTGGCAAAGAGATTGTGGACCTCGTCCTTGACAGGACTTGCGTCTGTGCCACTTCGCGTGTGGCTCGTTTTCTTTCCGATGCTGCTTTTCATCTACATAGATTGCAGCTTTGGCATGACGTGATCTGAGTTTGTATCATGTCTCCGGCGCGTTGCACTTACCACAGAATCCAGAGAATCCGTGCGACAGGATCCGCAAGTTGGCCGACAACTGCCGCTGGGCAGCCAATCGTTCCAGCTTTTGGCATAAGGTGCTAACCTACATTGCAGATGGGTCCCTGCAAGCAAACATATCACTTCGTTGCAGAAATTCAGGCACCGGGCTGCAGGGCTTCTGCGTCTACAATGCCTTTCGGTCAAAAAGCTGGGCGCTGCTGTCAACATCTCGTGAGCCCACGGAAATGAGCTAAGTCGGGGGCTTACATACCGAGGCTTGCGGCGGAGGAACCGGCTCTGGCTTGGGCTGCCTCATGCTCGAGCGCTTGTCCGTGGACTATGGAAAGAAGAGCAAGATTTCCTTCACCGTCTGGTGCTGCCCCCAGGTAGCAACGGCCGTCGTCGAGCCGTACAACACCGAGACTTGGCTTCGGCTTCTTCGGGGGGCCGTAGGTGACTTTGTTGAGACCTGGCACGTTGTGACTGCTGTACAGCCTGTCTTGGCTTACCAAGGTGTTGTGCGTTCACTCCCTCTTGGAGCATACCGACGTGACGATCATGTACGACAACGAGGCCCTCTACGATATCTGCCGCAGGATCCTCGTCGTTCGATCATGTCAGGCTACCTGCTTTCCTATCGCCCGACAGGCAACTTCAAGATCTAGGTACATCGGTTTCCATGCAACCAGCCTCACCGAAGCGTGTAATGTGGAATGTTTGCACTCATTCCGCGGCGGGCGCCGTAGGTTTGCGCTTCAAGCCGTAGAAGGTGGAATCTGAAAAAGAGACATCGTCCAGCTGCGTTTTCCGGTGTGGGCGCATCTCAGGAACCTGGACATTGAGCGCCCCACCTACACCAACCTGAACCGCTTGATTGCCCAGATCATCAGTTCACTGACGGCCAGCCTTCGCTTCGATGGAGCCTTGAACGTGGACATCACGGAGTTCCAGACCAATCTGGTGCCGTACCCGCGCATCCACTTCATGCTCACGTCCTATGCTCCGGTCATCTCCGCGGAGAAGGCCTACCACGAGCAGCTGTCCGTGGCGGAGATCACGATGTCCGTCTTCGAGCCGGCGTCGATGATGGTGAAGCGCCAGCCTCAGTGATATTAGAAGCCAGCTCCGCTGCTTCGGCGAGAGATAGATGATGATAGATGCTTCAGCAGGTGCGCACAATGCTCTGTGATGCAGTTCTTTTCCATGCAACACCCTTGATTGGGCGCCCTTCTGGGCCTGATACGTTGCTTCCAACACCCGCTTCGGTGAGAGATAGGTAGTTGCAGCTACAATCGATTCGTCCAAGTTCCCCGGACCCGCAATGATTGCGAAGGCATTCGAAATGCTGATCTTGAAGCCTGCACACGACAGTGGTTTGTGGAGTGCAGCAGATTTGGGGGCATTCGGTCTCAGCTCCAAGCAGCTTATTCCATCCCGCATGGATGGTGGCGTGCACAGCGTAGGTTCACTACCAAGTCCGCTTGGGTCACCATCCACGCGGGTCGGTCCCCACACAGCGCGTAGATCGTTTGATCGCATGCGCCAAGCTTGGCATCGCCATCACTCTTGCACAGGAGCCCTGTGCTTGAGTGATCGGCGATGTCTGCTGCACCGCTCGTTTATCGCGCTAGCGCGTCCATGCAGCCTCTTCTGCGGGCTTCGGTGGCCTTCCCACCGCTTCTTGTGTGCTCCCTTCGCTTCGCCGCACCTTTTTGTTTGGGGTGCACATTTTTGTCCCGCATGGGTCGGGTTATTTTGTTTCCTCTTCGCTTGATTTTGTTTTCGGCTGCTTGGGTTTAGTTTGGTTCCATTTTCCTTTCTTTTGGCAGTCCGACATACCGGAAGGTGCTCTTCCGATGACGACTTGCCGCAGTCAGGAAAATCTTCCTTTGCATGCTTTGCTCTGTGATGCAGTTCATTTTCATGCAACATCCTTGATTGGGCGCCCTTCTGGGCCTAATACGTTGCTTCCAACCTCCGCTGAGGCGAGAGATAGGTTGTTGCAGCTACACCTAAATAAGCAGGTGCGATCCTAAGCCACGGTTTGTAAGCCCCCAGCCGTCCCATGGCATGATCATTTCACGGTTGAGGCAAACGAAGGCGCTGGGACATCGCAATAGCCCAATGCCTCAACTTCCAGTCAGGGAGAGCCATCCAAGCCGTACTGACCGTCAGGAGTTTGCCCCAGCGGGGCGTCTGCAAGCTGCTTTGCGAATGATTGCCTCGAAGCAAATCCGGGACAACCCTCAAGAGTACACTGGTGGTAACGCTGATCAAACCGCCCAAGCAGGTGTTTTCGCAGAACACATCGCTCTCGCCGCCCTGGCAGATGCCTCTCATCTCGACATAGGCATTTTCGCTTGGGATAACGATTTGAAGCAGTGGGATTTCTACAGGCTTAAGTCCAACCAGCAGTCGAAAGTCCCACCAACGCGAGTGTGGCTCAAACTTGAAGCCAGACACTATGAGTGGCTCAAGCCACCATCCCGCAGGACTTTGTCAAGACATGGCAAGATGCCGCCAAATATCAGGCCAAACTCCCCGCAAGGGGTGCCGAGGATCATGATGCTTTCAGCCTCCTTGGTTCACAGGCCAGCCCTTCCCAACAACAGTGTCATTATTAGGACTCAACGATGCTCCTATGTCCAATCCCAGTGGCAAGCGTTTTCGTTTGAAGCGCAAAACCAAACCAGCCGATCATGCTGAGCCCGCTGCTTCCAGTGACGCCACACCGGCTAACACTGAGGCGGGAGCACACCTCCACTGCCCATGCGGATGGACACCACCACCGGGACCGTCCAATGCTCAGCGCAATGAAGCCAGGAAACATTGGCAAAGATGCCAAGGCATGCATCCGCGAGCGCGCTGCAGCAGCTAAGGTTGAGCACATGGCTCGTTGGCAGCAGGCTTCTCATGCATGTCAAAAGGAGTACCCCATTGATTCGCACAAGGAGTGGGAGTCGAAGTTCCTACGCAAGCATTCTGATTAGAAGTCTTCCCTTTTTTGCGAGCCCGAGTACGGCTTGCCTTTCTACTGCGCTAGAAACACTAAGTGCCCGTGCACACGCTGCGGCGCTACAAAACAACTCGCGCAGATGCGCAGGACGCCATGTTCTAAGCGCCCGGACGGCGTAACAGTACATGCATGGCAAAATGCCGTTCTTGGCAAAAAGTGGGCTGATAAGTGAGCCTACCAGCGCAACGACTGGAACTGAGGTCGCAGCGCTCGTGCCGCTGCCAAGCGTGCGGAAGAATGACTGCGAAAACCCACACCAGCACTTCACCCAAGCAAAATCTGTGATCCGCCGGGCTCTCTTGTCAGTGGTAGCTGTAATACCCCTAGCCCTAAGTCCATGAGGGTTTTGTCTTTCAATACGACCACTCTTACTAAAGATCGTGTTGTTATTCTTTTGCAGTATGCGAGGCGCCGTAAAGTCCATGTTGTCACACTGCAAGAGACTACACATCACACTGTCCATGTGCAGTGGGCCACCAAAACTGCAGCCCAATTGGGTTGGAAGGCGTGCTTCTCAACACATTTAGACAGGCTTAACCGCCGTCGTGCAGGAGGCACTGCAATTTTCTGGCTTAAGAACCATGCGTTTTCAGGAAAGTTGCAGTGTCCGTAGCTTGTCACAACAAGCCGAGGCCCACCGCGCTGTAGGCATTTGCACTGCCAATGTGTGTGTATGCAGCGCGTCACCACTCGCGCTTGCAACCCGGGGCCTGCTTGTCGGGGCGCACAAACTCATCTCCATCGCGGCTCCTGCGCCTTCATCGTGCTGTGGCGGAGTGTTTGCGTCAGGGTAACCCGGCTTAGGCCGCTTTGCCCCCTCCCCCACCTTGATGATGACTCCACTCGCACTGCTTTGCAATGTGTCAATAGTGCGTTTTCTGCACGAGAGCGCAAGTCCGCCGAAGTCCGGGCGAAAGAATGGCGCGCAAGTTTTGCTGACCATGCTACCGCTAACTGGTCCGCTGCCAAAGCAGCTCTTAAGCCCCCGAAAGCTTCCCCGGCCTTCACTGCCGAGGACATGAGGGATTGTCGGTCTAAGCGCTGGCACCCCGACCAAGTAGATGTTGACTCTATTTGTAAAGCCTGGAAGGATTTCGCTGAGGATGCTAGGATGCCCTCCGTACCTGGCTCCACGGACGCGGTCCCTTCACGGAATCAGTTCCAAGCCGGCGGTCGCCTCGTGCAATGGAGCCGCAGGTTATGACGGTTGGACTGCCAAAGAGCTTAAGGCCCTCAACCGCCATTTTCCTCAACTGCTTAGAAAGCTCTATAACTTGTGGGCTGAAGCCACCTTGCAGTTCTCCGTCCAGTCGCCTGATGACGGCCCACCCGACAGTTTAGGGACTTCGAGACTTTTCGGTATCCCGAAGAAAACCTCTTTCGACAGCCGTCCCATTGCCATTGGTTCCCTTCTCCTTAGGATTTGGCATAAATCACTCTTGAACATCTTGCCCCCGGTGCCACATGGCCAATTTTGCGGCCGATCTCAAACATCGGTCGCCACAGCGACGGCCAGCTACCTTAGTTCTAGGCCCCAACACGTTGCTGAAACGGACCTGTCCAAGGCATGTGACTCCCTCGTTCCCGAGCTTGTGGAAACTGCCCTCACCCACCAAGGTGCACCAAAGCATGTTGCTCGCATGTTAACCTGAGCCTGGCACGGCCCTCGCATCTGTACGGTTGACGGGGATTTAGCACAGCCTATACTCCCGCTTCGAGGCATTCCCCAAGGCGACCCAGTGTCGCCATTAGGTTTAGCGGGTAGCTTATCCCCTTGCACTAAACTAACGGAAGCACTTGGTAGCAGCATCCGCACCTGGTGCTACCTGGAAGATAGGACCATCGTTGCCATCAGGCAGGGCTCTAGATGCCTCGTGAACAGAGGTCAGTTCGATTCCGCCTCAGGGTTCGAAGAGAACAGAGTAAAACTCAAACGTGGTCCCATAACGACCCACCTGCTGACCAAGGTTTTCCCTGGTCGCCCGGACCAGCTTACTCAGGTGCGCGATCCGGACAAGGCGCCGGATGCCATTGCTCGGCAGGGCAATAGCCGCGGTGGCATTCCCATGCGGTGCCGCTTGGCCACTGCTTTCATCAACCCTCTCTTCGACTGGGCCTCCTCCTCCCGGCAGGCAGCGCTGAAGATATCTCCCGGCTGTTTCAGGCGCTCGCTAATGCTAAAGCCACATGGTGGTGCTAAAACCGCCTCTGGTGCCAGCACACTGATTTACATCCTAAGTTCGCCGTTGCCATCCGCGCACTACGCAATGCAGCAGCGGTGATTAACACGCCGAATCCCCACCTCGATGCCTTGCTGAAAAAGCCTGCAAGCATTCTTGAGCTCCGGAAATATGTCCCTTGGACCTCATTCCCTTAGGGTTCGCTCACTCCCCCTAACTTCCCGCCATCCCCCTGCCGCGAAGAACAGTTCGCTAACCCCGACGCTTGTCCAGGGCGATAGGGTTGCCCACTTCCTGCGCCAGAGCGCCAGACGCATGCTGCTGCTTCAAGTTCCTCAGACCCGCAATGATTGCGAAGGCATTCAACATGCTGATCTTGAAGCCTCCAGCCACGCCAAATACCGCAAGTTCTGCAACTCCCTGAACTCGAGGCAATGCTCTGCCCTCATTATCTTCAGGTCCACAGGCATGATGATGAGCATGTCAACGCCACTGCCTGCTCCCATTGCGGCTTCCCCCGTGCCTCTGCGCGACACTGGTTTGTGGAGTGCAGCAAATTATGGGGCATTCGGTCTCAGCTCCAAGCAGCTTATTCCATCCCACATGGATGGTGGCGTGCACAGCGTAGGTCCACTACCAAGTCCGCTGGGGTCACCATCCACGCGGGTCGGTCCCCCACACAGCGCGCGTAGATCGTTTGATCGCATGCGCCAAGCTTGGCATCGCCATCACTCTTGCACAGGAGCCCTGTGCTTGAGTGATCGGCGATGTCTGCTGCACCGCTCGTTTATCGCGCTAGCGCGTCCATGCAGCCTCTTCTGCGGGCTTCGGTGGCCTTCCCACCGCTTCTAGTGTGCTCCCTTCGCTTCGCTGCACCATTTCATTTGGGGCTCTTGCTGGCCTGGTGCACATTCTTGTCCCGCATGGGTCGGGTTATTTTGGTTCCTCTTCGCTCGATTTTGTTTTCGGCTGCTTGGGTTTAGTCTGGTTCTTTTTTCTTTTTTTTGGCAGTCCGACATACCGGAAGGTGCTTTTCCGATGACGACATGACGCAGTCAGGGAGATCTCTTTTGATTTATTTGCACTTTCTGCTCTGTGATGCAGTTCAAGTCATGCAACACCCTTGATTGGGCGCCCTTCTCGGCCTCATACGTTGCTTCCAACCACCGCTTTGGCGAGAGATAGGTAGTTGCAGCTACACTTGATAATAAGCAGGTGCGATCCTCGGCACGGCAAGTACATGGCCTGCTGCATGATGTACCGCCTGGGTGCCCAGAGACTTGCAGCTGCGAGTTCGGTTTTCAGCAGTGCAATACTGTTCCATGAACGGGATGCATCTTGAGAGTGAGTTCGCGCCCAGGCGGCGACGTTGTGCCAAAGGATGTGAATGCAGCCGTTGCCACAATCAAGACCAAACGCACCATCCAGTTCGTGGATTCCGGTTTGCATTCGAGAATGTCATTGCGTCCAAGACCCTGCAAGCCGACACATATTTCGTTGAGATTGGCAGTGGGACTTCAAAAGGCAGTAGCTGCGTTTAGGTTCGAATCGATGTGTTCGTGCTGTTGTCATGCGCGGTGAGTGTTTCTTGTCAATAGGACTTTCCCCGTCGGAGCCTTTCCAGGATTGGTGCCCCACGGGATTCAAGTGCGGCATCAACTACCAGCCGCCCACCGTGGTCCCAGGCTTCGTGCGGGGGCACGGTACGATCCACCAAGTTTCAACGTTTTTGACAGGTTTGGGGTGGTGGTGGTACGACGGTTCGGACGCTGGTGAATCCCGGGACCGCAGGTGGTGACCTGGCGAAGGTCATGCGGGCCTGCTGCATGATCTCCAACTCCACAGCCATCGCAGTAGCTGGGCGGCATTCCTTGAGTTCAAAGGCTTTCGGTGGAGAATTAGAGGGAGATTTGCCCAGACCTAAGTGGCTGCGGTTCTGCAGAGTGACTCGCTTTGGCATGGCCCAGGCAGTCCTAGGCATCAACGGATTACGAGCGCAAGTTTTGATTTGCGTATGTGGGCTTTCGGACGTGCGGTAAACATAGCAGATCCTCAGCATCAAATAGTCTGCATGGGAGAGGGCATAGTATACTTGGGGCGCTGCACCGTATTTGGAGTGCTATGGGATACCCAAGGAAGTCTTCTCTCGCATCGACCACAAGTTCGACCTGATGTACTCGCGGCTCGGTGCTGTATTGGTCTGACCGTGTCAAAGCCTGGGGGTTTAGGAGTTTCCGAAGGCTCAGGGTCGAGGTGTCCGATATGAACTCCAAGTCTCATCCGTTTGTACTCTCGATTTCGGATTCGCGGGTACGTCCCGCATGATTGATGCTACCTGTAGTCGCACCAGGAAGCGAGCCTTCGTGCACCACTACGTGGGTGAAGGCCCGGTGCAGGGAGCGAGTTAAAGCTTTGCATCGTCACGCAGCCTGCTGTCCTGTCGTATCGATTCCGTGCCTGTGATGCGTCTTCAGCAGATCCTCTGACGCAGGCATGGAGGAGGGTGAGTTCTCGGAGGCACGGGAGGACCTGGCTGCCTTGGAGAAGGAGCTGCGGCGGGGGGAGCTTCTATCGGAGCATGCCAGTCGGCAGCTAACAGCCTCGGGAGAAAGCGGCAGAGACGGACATGCTCTGCCTAAATATCACTGTAGCTATACGTACATACATGCATACATACTGTACACAATACATACAAACATACATACACACACAGACACATACACACATACACACATACACACATACACACATACACACACATACACACACACATACACACATACACACACACTTACCCAAAGAGCATGATGCTTTCACCGCAAGTGGGTGCCCTTCCTCGACCGGGATCGCGATGGCGTTTGACGAGAATCCTGCGCTTGTGCATCCCGAGCCGTAGCCTGCTTTGAGCACCCAGAGATGCTGAAAAGCCAAAATTGAGCGAAGGACTACGAAGAGGTTGGAATCGAAACAGCAGAAGGCCCGCGACTTCCTTCCCCCTCACATGTGTAAAGCCCGCTATATGTCTTCAGGTGAAGGTGAAGAGGAGGGCTACGGAGACGAATTCTGAGGCTGCCGGCCGAAGGCAGGCTGCCAGAAGAGGCAGGTCCTTGGCACGATGTTTTGTAATTATGGTTTTTTGATTCGATGTAGAGTGGAGATACAACAGTGGGGGATTCGAGAATCATGGACAGCCGCCCTGCCTCATTGAGCTGTGCGTGCTGCCGAAGTGCTCGACAAGAAAACTGCGTCTTGTTGTCCGCGACGGTGGAGCGCGCGCGCATCACACGAGTGCACGAAAAAGGTTTGGAGCTGTTGGACCGAAACTTCTGCAGCCAACTGCAACCCGACTAGACTCGCCTGCAGAGTTGAGATGGTAGGTTTTGCAGGAGCCTGCGCATTGACGTTTCGGCTCGAAGGATTGGTGATCAAGGCCGCTACATCACGCGGTGTGCCCCAGTCACCTTCCGTTGGTGCTCTTCGCAATCAACTCTCTCGCGACCTCTACGCCCTCACTTCGCAGCCATGCGTGAGGCCATCTGCATCCACATCGGCCAGGCGCGAGCATGCCTAAGCCCTGAAAGCCTCGCAGGCCGCAGCTACGCTGTTGGACTCGAGTTCCCAAGTCAATGTGGAACCGATAGTTACCGATAGTTTTACAGTTTCTAATGCTTCAGAAGATCAGTATGAAGTTGGCATTGTCCAAACTTGCAGGGAGGCGTGCAGATTGGAAACGCCTGCTGGGAGCTCTTCTGCCTCGAGCATGGCATCCAGCCGGATGGTCAGATGCCCAGCGACACTCGACAGCAGGCTTCAGAGGCGCATCTTTACCAAACAAGTTCTTCTAGTTGCAGGCCAATGTGCGAGGCTCCGTGTATCGAAGCTGTACACTGGAGCATGAAGCTAAGGACAAGACCATCGGTGGTGGAGATGCCCCTTGCTTGTGGCGGCAGTTGTTTTCATGTCACAAAGATTTCTGTTTGGGGTCTATAGGTGCCTGGCTCCAAGGATCTTATTAGTATAGCAGGATGAGCTTGAGCATGGTGCATGCAGCAAATCATAGACCCCGTGAGGACGCATTTAACACGTTCTTCTCCGAAACCGGCGCTGGAAAGCATGTCCCTCGTTGCGTCATGGTGGACTCGGCCTTACTTGATCTTTAGCACTGCTGACGACATGTGAGATGTCAGTCGAGTTTGGGCGGCAAGAGTCGTTCGCCTGGTATGGTTGAAAGGCCGGCATCCTGCAAAAGCCCAGGTTTGAGTCAAACGGCCGATTTGCTGTCAGACTGGCGTGACGAGGAATGTGATGATGATGACGTTGATGATGACGACGAAGATGATGTTGATCAGGGTGAGTCAGCCATTCGCATGAAGCAGCCGACAGCCAGTCGTAATAGTGTCAACCTCGAGCGCTGAGAATGAACTAGTATGTGCACCGCGGCCATGATCACAAGTGTGATCATCTACTTGTTCGTGGTGCAGATGGGGTTCAGGAGACTGGTCTTGGTGTTGCTATTGCCATTGCTGGTGTTGTACCCGATGGCATCCATCAAGATCCAAACGCGGCCGCGAGAATCTGCGTTGTAATGTCACGGGCCCTGATGGCCAGCCATGCTAGGTGCGAAGGTATAAGACGGAAATGTACCAGTTGTTGCCATAATATGTCACGGGCTAAGGATCTTGAGCCGACGGTCGTGGATGAAGTTCGCACCGGTACCTACCGACAGCTTTTCCATCCGGAGCAGCTGATTTCTGGTAAAGAGGATGCCGTCGCTTGACATATTGGATCTTGCAGCACGTTTGCTTCACAGCGGTTCCATTTCTCAAGTTCTGGCCTTTCGGATTCGGAGGCGAACAACTTCGCACGCGGACACTACACGATTGGCAAAGAGATTGTGGACCTCGTCCTTGACAGGACTTGCGTCTGTGCCACTTCGCGTGTGGCTCGTTTTCTTTCCGCTGCTGCTATTCATCTACATAGATTGAAGCCTTGGCATGACGTGATCTGAGTTTGTATCATGTCTCCGTCTCGTTGCACTTACCACAGAGTCCAGAGAATCCGTGCGACAGGATCCGCAAGTTGGCCGACAACTGCCGCTGGGCAGCCAATCGTTCCAGCTTTTGGCATAAGGTGCTAACCTACATTGCAGATGGGTCCGTGCAAGCAAACATGTCACTTCGTTGCAGAAATTCAGGCACCGGGCTGCAGGGCTTCTGCGTCTACAATGCCTTTCGGTCAAAAAGCTGGGCGCTGCTGTCAACATCTCGTGAGCCCACGGAAATGAGCTAAGTCGGGGGCTTACATACCGAGGCTTGCGGCGGAGGAACCGGCTCTGGCTTGGGCTGCCTCATGCTCGAGCGCTTGTCCGTGGACTACGGAAAGAAGAGCAAGATTTCCTTCACCGTCTGGTGCTGCCCCCAAGTAGCAACGGCCGTCGTCGAGCCGTACAACACCGAGACTTGGCTTCGGCTTTTTCGGGGGCGGCGTAGGTGACATTGTTGAGACCTGGCACGTTGTGACTGCTGTAAAGCCTGTCTTGGCTTACCAAGGTGTTGTGCGTTCACTCCCTCTTGGAGCATACCGACGTGACGATCATGTACGACAACGAGGCCCTCTACGATATCTGCCGCAGGATCCTCGTCGTTCGATCATGTTAGGCTACCACCTGCTTTCCTATCGTCCGACAGGCAACTTCAAGATCTAGGCTCATCGGTTTCCATGCAACCAGCCCCGCCCAAGTGTGTAATGTTAGCACTCATCCCGCGCAGGTCGCGGTAGGTTTGAGCTTCAAGCCGTAGAAGGTAGAATCTGAAAAAGAGACATCGTCCAGCTGCGTTTTCCGGTGTGGGCGCATCTCAGGAACCTGGACATTGAGCGCCCCACCTACACCAACCTGAACCGCTTGATTGCCCAGATCATCAGTTCACTGACGGCCAGCCTTCGCTTCGATGGAGCCTTGAACGTGGACATCACGGAGTTCCAGACCAATCTGGTGCCGTACCCGCGCATCCACTTCATGCTCACGTCCTATGCTCCGGTCATCTCCGCCGAGAAGGCCTACCACGAGCAGCTGTCCGTGGCGGAGATCACGATGTCCGTCTTCGAGCCGGCGTCGATGATGGTGAAGCGCCAGCCTCAGTTATGTCACAAGACACACCAGATCATGAAAGCCGTTCAAGACGGCAGTCTTGCTGGAAGGCTGCACGGCCCTAGGATTTAGGTCGTGCAGCTAGGGGCTAACATGCTTGGCTGGTCCAGATCCAACACTTCGGCAAGAGATAGGTTGTTGCAGCTTCATCCATTCATCATGCAGGTGCGATCCCCGGCACGGCAAGTACATGGCCTGCTGCATGATGTACCGCCCGGGCGCCTAGAAGTATCAGGTACAGGCAAGGATGCCAGCGTTCTGTAGACATGCAAGATAACAACAAGTCTCAACGGTGCAGACATCCTCTCAGTCGCTACACTTGCAATGCCGCCCAAGCTCCTTTGTGACGAGGCGGTGACGTTGTTCCGAAAGATGTGAACGCTGCAGTGGCCACTATCAAGACCAAGCGCACCATCCAGTTCGTGGAGCCTTCTTCCGAAAGGAGCTGCAGGAATCAAGATTGCTAAGACGTTCTGGACGGCCTGGGCCAGGGCTTGCTCATTAAAATGCGAAGACAAGAGCGCCCTGCTGAAGCCAAACCTGCGAGATCTCAAGATATTCCAAGCCTTCCACCCCTAATTTCTCAGCCCTCCGGCAGAAGACTCGGAAAGAACAATGTCTTCGACCCGAGACTTCTTGAGCCCGCTCTTGCACCACCTTGAAAGGTCTCAGGCCCCGTAGCGACAAAGAGCCCAGGACTGGTGTCCTACGGGCTTCAAGTGCGGCATCAACTACCAGCCCCCGACTGTGGTTCCAGGCCAGAAATTTGGAGAAGCTTGGGGTACCATACACGTACTTCGCAGATCGAATCCTAGCAGATCGTCTTGATTTGCTTCCTTCTAGTTGTTGATTGATCCATCCTCGCAGTTCAGCCTGCGGCACGGGTGATGCCGTGGTCGCGAGGTGGAGACCTGGCAAAGGTCATGCGCGCCTGCTGTATGATCTCGAACTCCACCGCCATCGCGGCCTCGTGTCTCCATGTGGAGTGGTTAGTGATTGGGATGATTCAGAAGCGCATGGATTCAGGGTTCAACGCGGATACCGATGTCGATGATCGTCGGGTCTTAGTGCAAGCAATCGGCATTCGTGCACGTGACTTGTGACTCCCCCACCTTCTTCCACCAGGCACACACCTAAAGCACCTACAATGTTGTTTGCTTCGAGGGTGCAGCCAGCGTAGCGAAGGGTGGTGGACTCTTGCAGAGTGTGAGAGAGTCTTTCTGAGGGTCAAAGGCGTCTTAGGACTTTGAGGGTTTAAGCGGTTGAATGCAGAAGAGAGTCTGGCGACCTTCTAGAGCTTCCGTCCTAGAGGCGGGTCAAGCTTCGACCCTCGAACGTTTGGGGCGGATTGTTGGATGCTTGTGGCTAGAGCTTTGAGTAGGCTGTCTCGTGAGAGATCTCCCAAACGGATACTTGGCATGTGAAAGCAGACGCTTGAGAAACGTGAGCTCGGTGAGCCCTTATGAACGTTCACACTTTCGCCCGAACGACTGGCAAACAAGGAAGTCTTCTCGCGCATCGACCACAAGTTTGACCTCATGTACTCGCATCTTGGCTGGAGTGAGCAGATTTCCGAGACCGCCTGAACAATCCTGCAGCTCCAGCACAAACTAACAGCTTCGGCGATGGAACTTGCACTGACTTGCAGGAGCACGCTTTCCTTTTTTCTAGGTCCCCTTAGTCTGGGCTCAAAAATTTGAATGGGTGTGTAGGAAGCGCGCCTTCGTCCACCACTACGTCGGCGAAGGACGGCCGTTTGCGCTTCATTGGTGTCCTTGTACATTCCTATTCGCAGCAATGATTGTGCAGCGAAAATAGTGCTGGTAATGACACCAACGGTGATGACGATGACGAACATGATGAGGATGATAATAATTAAAAGAAGGATGATCATATCGATGATGACGATGCTGATGATGAGGATGATGATGAGGATGATGACGACGGCGCCGACGAGGGTGACAGGATGCGCGAGGACGAGCATGATCATGACGGCGACGAGGACGACGACGGCGATGACGACAACAGCGACGGCGGCGGCCGCCACGACGATTATCACTACCACGACGACGGCGGAAGTGGCGGCGACGAAGACCAAGGCGGTGATGGAGGTGGACGACGGAGAAGAGGATGGTGATGATGAGGATGACGGCGATGATTATGCTGATTCACAGCGGCCGATGTACTTGTGTATACCAGGAGCCTGCTAGACGCCAGAGCGCCTTTACTCCGTTGCGGTGTTCCTGAGTGGCACCTTTAACCCAGCAGGAATGGAGGAGGGCGAGTTCTCGGAGGCCAGAGAAGACCTGGCTGCACTGGAGAAAGACTACGAGGAGGCGATGGCAGTCTATGGCGGCTTTCGGATTTGGCCTTAGAATTTCCACTCAAGGGCTCAGAGATTCGGACTAAGAGGCTTGTGCTTCAGGATCTAAGCTCCAGGTTAAATTCCAAGGCATGGGTGCAGTCTTCCGAACCCTCGAAGCCCCGAGCTCGAGCCCATTTTTAAGAGAGAATGGCAGGTGGGCATCGAGACCGCCTCTCGGAGCTTGGAATCTTTGGTGTTGTTGTGGGCTTGACACTGTTTTTCCTCCTGGGTGAGTGGCCATACCTGTAGAGCTGTTAGCTCTTCCGAGGCTGAGGGCGAAGGTGAAGAGGAAGGATACGGTGACGAATTCTGATGGAGCTCGACGAAGCCTGTCTGGGAAGCATGCTGACCACTCTGCAGCGCCCGTCGCTTGCAACGTCTCCATGTTTGCATGCGATGCTTTCCTGTCTAAATTTGTTTGGCTGGTGTGCACAGCGGGAGAAATTGCATCCTGCTGGCATGCACGGCGCAGTTGCACGCGAGAAAAGGGGAAACGCATGACTGTTCACCAAGAAAGCCGAGCACCAGCTTCCAGTCGAACAACCTGCAAAGCGTCACTGAGACTGAGGTGGTGGCGACGTCCACGCGGCCCAACTTCGAAAAGCCGCCGCCCCAACCATTCTCCGAGCTTTGGAGGTTACTGGATGGTCGGCGATATTTTGTTGACCCTGACTTTCAGTTCTTCGAGGTGTGTCGGTGAGCCACCCTTCTTCGCGGATGCGCAGCACTCGGGGCTGCGGATCGTTCGTTTCGACGACGAGGGTAGCAGGACGGGCAGAGGGACTTCTCCACTGCTTGTTCATTCTTGTTAGTTGTTGTTTGTGCTGCTGCAGGTGCCGTGGCAGTATCAGTAGCGGTAGCAGTAGCGGCAGCAGCAGCGTTAGCACCAGCACCAGCCCTAGTCCCACAACTACCACTACCGCTACGACGACGACGACAACTGCTGACTCCTACTGCCACCACTACCAGATCTACCAATATCGCTACCGCCGCCACTACCGCTTCCACGGCCGCCAGCAGCACCACCACATCTTTTGCACTCCCACTCCCCACTCTAGCCACGACAACCGCAGCCAAGTACGTTTCCATTCCCAACGCCACTGCCACTGCCACTCGACCACCGCCATCAGATCTTGACCTGTTCGGGAGAGGTCTTGTGGTGGGTGCAGTGGGAGGGCAGTATGCGCGTCGGCCTCCACTGGAGCAGGCACGACTGGTTCCTCCTTGCTGACATGCCCCCGACCCTGGACGACGCCTTCCGTCAAGCTGGTGGCTCAGAGGTCTCCATTTGTGTGGTAGTCCAGGAAGCCCGCTGCCGAATCGCGAAGCGCCCAGCGCAGTGCGCTATCCCATGGGATGTGAAGCAGCGCGAGCCGAAGTGCGAAGAACAGGGCATCAGAGCTCCAGGTGAAGAACAGCACAGCACTTTGATTGAAGCAACGTGGGGCTCAGCTCTCTTGTGGAGCATCCGAGACGAATCTCTCTTGAACGAGGGAACGACAAGATGCTAAGCGGCATCCCGAGCGACCCACGTGGCTGCGACGTCTGCCCTGCCAAGCTCGCATTCAAGCTTTGCACAGAGTATGCACAGCGCAGAATGCCCACAGGTCGTTTGGCCCCACGCTCTCGTCCTGAATGTAGGTAATCTAGACCTTACAGTTGCGGACAGAAGAGCCCCAAACCCTACACCCGCAAGCAGCTCCGCCGTGGTGTGATTCCGATGCTTTTGCAGGGACACGCAACGAGCCGACAGGAATGTCACCCTGAGGCAGCGTAGGTAGCTGAACGCGGTAAAGTTGGAAGCAGCTGAGGATGGCAACTTCAACGGCAGCCCCAGGAGGCGTCGCCGGAGGACCAGCGAAGTGGTCAAGCAGAGGCCTTTTCTTTTGCCTTGCGGGTCGAGGGGCTGTAACAGCGACAGCGGTTTTGCGCTTGGGGCCCTGGTCATTTTTTGGGACCTTAGGATACTCCCCTTGGACTTTGCGGGTTTTGCTGGGACCTCGAGGTTTGGCATTGAGGCTTCCGGGCTTGACGGTTAACGTTTAGAGCTGGCCGTTTTCCTTAGCTTGTGGTTTGCTTGGACCCTTTCAGAAGTATCGTGTTTGGGTCAAAACCCTTTGCAGAGGTACCTTTCCTAGTGCCCGTCACCCAGTTTGGGTAGATGTGTTCGGGGTTTTGTGTTGGGCTTTGCCAACCATTCTTATACGATGCTCCAAAGTTCCGCAAGCTTGAGCGAGCATACACAGGCGTCAAGAGCAGATTCGTGCAACTATTCGATACGGCGTCCTGTGTTGCACGCAAGCCCATATTCAAAGAACCAGCTTTCCAAAGTTGCGCTGCGACGTCAACCTTTCGTTGGTGTATCGTGTGGATGCATGCACCACAAGCTAAGCACAAACTCCGAAATTCCTCAAACCTCATGAACTCCGTGGCCCTATGCCCCAAAGCCAATGCCCCGTGAGTCTTCACTCAACCCTGGCGCGGAGCCTTCTGCCAGGTTGGGGCTTCCTGGTCCAGAGGAGACCGGGTTTTCGGAGTCTTCAGAGCTTCAAAGTCGCACGGCCGGATTGCATTTTTCTGAGCCCTGCCCCCCTAGCGAACTAGGAGCTTGCTGGGATCCCCCCAGCTCCTGAAATCCGTCACAATTCCCCTCTTCTGAACCCCCTTCAGATTTCCAACTTGAGAGAAGTCGAGGCCTTTTTCAGGCCTCAGAGCCACCAGTGCCAGGAATCCTCACCGCCCAGGTCGCTCTGAGGACACCTGCTCGAAATTGGTAGGGCTGCCCGTCCCAGACCTCTGGGACGGGGCCCTTCACGTTTACTTGAGGGTATTGCCAGAACAACCTTTTCAGGATGGGCCCAGAATATTGGTCAACAGCGAAGGGGGCCTTGGTAGACCTTAGACTTCGGTGCTTCAAGGCCCCCCAAGTCTTGTATTAGGTCATCAAACTCCGTTGAACAGCAAGGCTAGTTGTGTCCTTGATGACAACGTCGCAATTTGTTGCATTCTTCTGTCCAGATGCTCGAGTCGGATCTGTCAAACGTTACAGCCGAAACCCCATACGCCCCACAAGTATTCTGGGAAGATTTGCATCAGGACAGAAGTGTAAGCTTGACACACGTAATTCAATCATCCGTCTGCAGGCTGCTCGTGTGCACGCGATCTGAAGTCCAATCGGGGGAGGAGCATTTTATTCCTGTCATGCCTGGAGATGCGTTCAAGAGGCAGGTGCTGGCCCTTAAGCCGTTCTCGAAATCCCTCTCAGGCCCGCAGAGTAAGCTGTATGCCCTTGGAACAGATACGTCAGCTTCGTAGAACTTCATTCCTCCATGGATCACTGCTCACCTGCATGCTTTCCGCTTATGAGCCGTGGAGGTTCAGCACTCGTTAACCGCTGTCATGCTTGGCGTGGCAAAAAAGCACACCGAGATGCGTGCGAGGCTTTGTGACTTTGGATTCTAATACTGTGCGGTCCAGGAGGCACAAGCGAGTTGCTAACACGCGCTGCGAGTCCACAGACTTTCAAGCCTGATTCTAACTGCAACGGCAGAGCCAGGGTTGATCCACAGCTTCGTTTGGAGCCCTGGGCAGTTTCAGCCTGGTCCGTGCGTTCCCCCTTGGCTCCAAAGCAGAGTGGGACCGCCACTGACCGGGGACGTGGCATTTTGGATAGCCTGGGCCCGTGGATCCGAGCAAGGGCTGGCGTTCGATGCTGCAGTTTCCGATGCATAAAGTAAGGTTCACGCCCACCACTAACGCTGCAGCTCGAGTCATCTCGAGTCCTTGTGTCGAGTCCTTGATTCGCACCATTTAGGGTCGAGAGTTGGACTCCAGATGCCCGAGGCTTCCTTCCGCCCAGGATGGCGGAGGCACCGGGAGCCGAACTTCGGGACGTTAAGGATTCAAAAGGAAGCATCAAAGAACCGAAGCTGCACAGGGGCTGTCGTCCATTGAGGAGCCGCTGGACATGATTCGGCACCGCACCCAGTGTGTTGCGGTGCCCTGATAAGCATGGGGGTTGAAGGGAATCCTGAAAACTTGACGGCGGTTCACCGGGTTGTGTCGGCATCTGATGTTCTTGCGCTGATGACCTGGCTGTTTTGCGAAGCATTCAGCTGCCGCCATCCCCATCCTGCAGCGGACCTGGCCTGTAAAGTCACGCGATGTTCACCACCAGGCTAAATCTCGACGAGCGAATCTTCGTCAAGTGCCGCGGCGACCGTGAGATCCGAGGGAGGCAGCAGTGAGTTGGTGTGGGTCGGCGTGGGGAGCTGCCCAGTCGGAAGAGTCCAGTGTTTGGGATGGAAACCGGCGGAGATGTGCCTGCCATGAGTCAGGCATCTTTCCTCACCTTCACAGCCTTCCGAAAGTCTCATTGGGGCTCCAGTTGTTCCTAACATGCCAGCGAAGTGCGCGTGGTTCCTCGTTGTGTCCGCCATCCAATCATACACCGGGACATGCACATCTAGCAGACGGAATCACCCTGGTCCTGCTACTTGTATGCTTCGCATTGACCAAATGCACCAGGCTGCATGCCTTCGACCAGCACCTGAACATGGTGCTCAGCGAAGTAGAGGCCGAGTGCCTCCGGATTCGGGCTGCAGGTTCAGAGCATGCGTAGCGTAAGATTCGTAGGAAAGGTTGGGCCCTCAAATCCGAAGGAGTTAAGCGAGAAAGCTCGGGAACTGTTGCCAGGCAACAATGTCTTGTTCAGCATGTGCCGGCACAGGAGATTTCCTACGTCCGAGAGGAAGTGCCCGGAAAGGACGGCTTCACCTGATTCACCCTGTCAAACATGCTTGCATGCGAACCTGGCTCCGATCTCAACAGTGTGTCATCATATACGAGGCAGTGGTGCTGCTATCCGAACATGAAATCTAGAGTCTAGAGGGAAAGCCTCCAACTGCGGAGGAGGAGCCCGAGATCAAGGCCAACCGACGGGGCATCGAGATGATCTTTGCCGGGTCCCCATCTTTCCAAAAGTGACGTGTCAGGTCATCGGTGCTGTCTGCTTGGTGGGTGCTCCGGTTGGGCTGAGGAGTGTGTCTGTGCTGGAAGTTTGAGGCATCGCACGAGCCGGGATAGTGAACGAGGGATATGTTGGTTGCCAAGCCCGATGGCCAAGCATCGTCACCCCATTCTATACAAGCGCACGGGTTTTGTCGATGATCGACAAAAATTTCCACCAGCCACGGAGTCAGGCACTGTAGGACAGAAAGAGCACGGGGACGCCTGTTGGCTGTCTAGAGCAACTCCTGAATCGAGGCTGCTGTTGCGGGACCCACAGCAGCCCTGTAGTCGGTTGGGACTTCGAGGTCGAGGTCGCCCAAGCTTCTTAAACTCAGGGCAACCGCCGGACCGCCGGACCGCTCAGGTGCGTGGCGACTCCGTGATTTTGGTGTGCCGATCTCAGTGTTCGAGACCGTCCTCCCTGAGATTCCAGTGAGGGTTTGTCCTGTGTGGCTTGGATGCTCCTGCAGCGCCTGCACGCGTTTGTCCCGTCTTGGGCTGAATATTTGACCTGCGGCAGCATACGAAACCAGTCTTGGGAGGGTGCTTTGGGCCTGCGATCCCCGTGAGCCCAGAGCACTCGTAGCGGCTAGACTCACCGAAGCAGCCAGAATGCTTCAACCCCCGAAGCCCTCAGCCCGGCGAGGAGTTTGACCCCCCCTCCCCGAATCCTGGAATATGTGCATGGGACTTTGATGCCCAAAGGTCGCCGCCCCTGAAGAGCTGAGCTTGGCCGTGAGTCAGCGAAACGCGAATGTTCTGCTAGGGTTAGGTCGGGCTATGTAAGGCTCATGCTTGCAGACTCGCAGGTGTCTAGACTTTCAACTTTGAGGGGTCGAGGAGAATTTCGGGTCCGGTAGGCTGTGCTTTCTGGCGTAAGTTCGCATGCCAGAGAATGAAGAGTGTGGAGCTCCGAAGGTGCAGGTCAAAACGGCGCAAGCGCCCCCAGCGTATTGAGGTCCATGCATGTGTTTCTACAAATCTGTCTGTCTGTTGCTAGGCAGGTAGGCAGTAAGCCGGCGGGCAGGCAGGAAGGTGGGTAGATAGGTAGGTGTGTAGGTGTCTTCTGTCCGTTTGTCTGTATGTATGTGGCTTTGGTGTTTGTTGAGTGAAAGGAATATAATACAATATATATATATATATATATATATATATATATATATATATATATATATATATATATATATATGTGTTCGTGCACACACACACACACATACATATATAGAAATATACGTATACATACATACATACATGCAGATGTAAAGGTTTGACTGTTGGATTCTGTTTCCGAGTCCGAGTCAAAATTTTTCGTTGTGACATAAAGCTTGACATACCATCTGATCCTCAATGTTCGGCTCATCACGTTCGACCAATGTCACAACCATTCTGTCAAAGCCTCTTTCACGAAAGATGTGCCTATAACTGTAGAAAGTGTAGTGTGAGTTTTTGAGGAGTTCGGGGTATTCGGTTTACTGGTGGCCTGCTAGCGCAACATGTAATGCCTTCCAAAGTTGGCTACGTAAGGCAACTGAGAAGTAAACGATTTGGGCTTTGCAGGCATCGTATAGGAAACAAGCTATCCGTTTGCTTATGAAGATGTGATACGGTTTATAGGGATAGCAGGAGTACAAGAGCTACAGCGTTTTGAGATCTGTTTGGTCAGCGGACTGTGAACTCAACAGCTCAGATTCGCAGCAGACGTTTTAATAATATGGTAAGATCGGCATTTTGGAGCCAGCTTATTAGTATTGGTTAGATCCTGGCAGCTAGGCTTTGTCAGAGTTTGAACATTGACAGACTGCCACCAGTACCAGGACGGTTACAGTAGCAGGTAAACAGGATAAAGTGGTTCACTCGCGCGAGAAGTGTGTAATTTAAGAAGAAGAAGAGAAAACACATGGGCAAGTCTGAGGTTTTGAAAAGTGTACGGGCGTTTTCACCCAGGAGTCGAGAAAGTGGAACGAGAAGGGGAGGTTAGCTCTGAGTAGGGAGCAGAAAGGAGGCATGTGCGCGCATGTTGATTATGGGTGGGCAGTTCTAAGTGCGAGGTGTTGTCAGTTCACAGATGCAACATAAGCTTGCGTCAGTGCAAGGTAATTACAGGTGCCTAAGTGAGACCATAGGCACGCGCTGCATAGTGGACAAGCGTCGCCTATGGCAGCGTAAAAACTTAGGTTGCAGATATGTATGTATATATATATACATATGTACAAAAAAATAAATAAATAAATAAATAAATAAATGAATATATATATATATACACACATACATTGGAGAAAAAGTTCTGTAAACACATCTATAGTTATATGTATACGTATATGTATCAATATATGTATAAATATATGTATAGCTATATGTACAGAAAAAATTACATCTTTATATATGTATATACACATGTGCGATACATGTGGATCATACACATCTACATATATGTATATATATATATACATATATTATATATAGAGATATGTATATACATACATACATACATATATACTATATATACATATATATATAGATAGATAGATAGATGTGCATACACACGCACACACACACACACACACACACACACACACGGAACCACCCACGCACCCACCCACACACACACACACACACACACACACTTACACCAAGAATACTGCCCGTCCGAAACCATGTAGCAGCAAAGACTTGAGCGAGTGATGTGACTGTGTTGCCGGGTGAATTTTGACCTCCTGCCTTTGCACCTCAGAGGACGTCTGTCCGATGCTTGGAGCCCGGAGCAAGAGCTTGGCATCGAGGCTCCTCAACGCAACGCGTGTCACCCGTGTATAACATTGGAAAAGTGACACATGCATAGGGCTTTCAAGTTCGGGCGGTTCAGGGGATCAGGGTGTTTCACTCGATCCCGAGCTTCAATGACAAGAGAGGATGCGAGTTTGCGATGCATTGCAAACCCTTGCCGAAGACCTGATCGCTCTCAGCGAGGCCACCAGCACGGCCTTGAATTCAATTTCCAACAAGTCAAGCACCAAATAAAATGTGCTAGGACCGCGCCTGTTCCTGCAGCCGTTCGGCTACTAGGGAAGCTATTGAACCTCTCGGAGTTGTCTTGGGTCCGGCTGCGAACGTCGGCTACTGTGGCACCGTAGGATCTTTTGGGAAACGGTTTCCCCATTTCTTGCGTTCAATGCGAGGAAGGGCGGCAAGTGGATTTCAGATTCCCGCCGGTCCCCTCGAAGCTTGAAGAGCACGTTACCCCAACTGATTCGCGGGCGACTTTAGGATCGAGGATGTTGGTAAGTCGGGGTCACGACCCGAGCGCCAGTCTCCCACTCCGGGCGACCACGAGCAGGGAAGTTTTCGTTTCCACCGTCGAAATTTTCATAAGGTGGAGTAGTTTTTACGAAGCACCACACCCCAAATCCCGAACCTCCGAAGCTCTATGTGGAAGCCCCGCCCTGAGCGGGGTCCGATGGCCCCGCCATGGGCGGCTCAGGGGCGCCCGAGAGATCGGGTCGCGTGCGAAGCCCGGACGGGACAAGTCGGACGAAGCGCATAGCATCTGCTGGTGTTGACTGACACAAATACTGAGTGCTGAGTAGCTGAGTTCCAAGGAACATCCGGCACACAGGTTCCGCCCGCGACTGAGATTACACGGACTGTCTCCGGCCAGGGCTGTACTCAGGGCTTTGCCTTTGGAGATTCCGAGTGTCGGCAGATTGGCTAGTATGTTGGGCAAATTTCGGGATTTCAATTCAAGTCGAGTTCCTGCTTTCCGGAGTTTGATCCCTGTCGGACATTGGAGGTTCGAAAGCCCGAAACCCAATCTCTTGAACACATTCGAGCTCGCGCTCAGGTGCTTCAGTGGAAGCGGAAGCTTGACACTCAGCTTCGGATTCGAGATGCAGGGTCGCAAACATGTTGGGGTCGCAAAGATGCCCAGGGCAGTGTCAGCTTTGGCCCAAGCGTCCAAGGAATCCCAGCACATGTCGATCCTTCCAACCCAGGTTTGGTTGGATCAGACCGGATGTAGAGTTGGATCATCCGGAGGCCTTCAAGAACAACTGGAGGACCGACAGTTTTTTTCAGGATTTGGTCATCAGCTTGGGACGGGGGTTTCGGAGGTTGGTGGCGTAGGGTGTGGCTTTGAGCACGCAGTCCAAGGCCTTGTTTTTTTGGAAACAGACCGTCCCGGTTCGGGACAGGGTCTGCCTGTTGTTGATTTCAAAGAACACCCACAACTTGTCTTCTGATATGCAGAACATTACGCCGCACATGGACTTGCAAGCATCAACCAGCGTCATCATCAGCGCGATCGCACCACGACAATCACTGTGACCGTTTCATCACCAGGTTCTGATCATTGTCTGCTTGTTCGGATCCTCGCACTTCATCATAGTTTCAACGGTATGTCAGTTTGGTCGTGCGGCTGATATTGTAGATGGCAGCGCAAGTGAGCGGTCAAGACTAGCGAGTAGTCTTTGCAAACACTTGAGTGGTCAGGGTCTACGTGAACATCGTGGATGTGAGAGGCCAGGCACTCTACAGCGGTGCCAGGGTGTGGGCCCGGCTCGTTTTAACAGAAAGACCTTGCAACAAACTGTCCTGAAGACGCACGCGGCAATGGGAAGCTCTGCAGCCAGGTCTTTTTACGTCTATAGCGATGGCAAAGGCCTCGGTGCGGAGGAGGTCTTGCTGGAGCCTCGCCGGGCGAGGGAGAGCGACTTTGCTTTCAAGGGTGCTCGTATCCTTTGATTTGAGATCTGACGGCGGCTGAAACCAGTCCAGCGTGGCTTTGTACACCGCATCCAGGCATCCAGTGCTGGGGTTTCGAAACCCAACAAGACTCAAGCAGGTGTAGAGACAACTAAATGCGTCCGTCCGTATATCCAGCCAGCCAGCGTGCCTACATCTTCACGCTCCCAATCCCTCCGACCAAGCTGAAACCCGTCCTGAGTCCCCCCAACCGCAGAATCGCACTCGTCCCAGAGCCGCCCAGCTTTCCTGACTCTGCGAGGAGGGGCGAAGGGGCTTCTGGGCCGGCAAGGGGGCGTGGGCCCAGGGAGGGAGAGCTTTGAGTTCAACATTCAAGGATGCGCTGTAGGGAGAATCCCGAAATCCGAAGAGGATGCATTATTGTAAATAGTAGTATGATTATTATTGCTGTTATGATTATTTCTAGGACAGGATAGTTTTCATGGGCGTTCATGACCCGAAGTCAGACCTTGCAGTGCCCGAGATCACCGAGAGGTGTAGGAACGATCGGGATCATCGGGACGGGATTGCCTCGGCTTGGACGGGGCTTCACAGCATCTACCCGATCCTTAGATAGTCACAGTGTCACGTTTCCACATGCTAGGCATCCCTCGTCACCCCAAATTGGGCTATTAAGTTGGGGCAATCGAAGGATGTCGCAGAGTGGGGCACCCTCGGATGTTGGGGTCGCTCAAGGACGATGCAAGTGGCTCAAAAAGTTGAATTTCTGAGTCATGGAAGTGCCTCTCTGCCTTGGATTCCCGCAGATCCGCCCACTCCCACGATCTCGATGTCCGAAGCATCCAAGCCCCAGCTGCACACTGCCAAGTAAGAACAACAGTCTTGATCACAAGAAGAAGTGTCATTGCAGTGAGTTCAACACGAGCACGAGTATCTGTTGTCGTCTTCGTCATCGTCATCATCATCACCACCACCACCGTTAGCAGAAACCCGCCATGGTGGCATGGATCACTGGAAGCACCTTGGCTCTGGAACTAGTTACTAGTTGGCCTTGCTTTAAATCCAGACATGCAGGCCCCCTTCAACAGCAAACTGGACTCTGCAAGGTACGTGGAGAGTGGGCTCTGGGATGGCCACTTCCGCGATGCTGCTTCCAGGGAGGGTCTGGTTCTCCGATCGGAGGCCTGAAAGCTCTGAAAAGCTCTGACTTCACTGAGTCACTATCCTTCTTCGGTCTCTTTGACGGAGGCCGTGGGCCTGACGCAGCCGCCTGGCCGCTTTGGGGCGCCGCTTCAGCCACGGTGGCCCTTTCAAAATGCCAAGAGTAGTCGCAGTGCTGGATGCGGCGAAGAGGCGCCCTGCCTGGCGTTTGCCGTTGTGCGGGGTTTGACACTGGGTTGAGGCAAACACTATTGCTACAGCCGCCCACCAGCCGAGCAACAGCAGTTTTCGGAAAAGGCAAGCACGTTTGTGGCCACCAAGCGCTTCCCTCCTCGTTGAGCCGTGCGAGCGCCTAAGGTGCCCTCCAAACCTGGTTCGAAGGCAGCGCAAAAGCGAGTTGAGCTGCGGAGCTGCCCACTGCAGCCGGAAAAGTCGGATGAAGCTCGGTGCCAGGTGCCAGTGCTAGCGGTGCCAGTGCTGGTGGCCATCGTAGTGGTAGGAACAATGGCGGTGGTAGTTTGCGTCGGGGTGGTAGTAGTACTAGCAGTAGCAGCAGCAGCAGCAGTAAAGAGCACGATCCGATGCTAGCGAGCCTAACAGCTTGAAGCGGTGTTCACACCCCAGGTGCCCTCCCCAAAGTTGCGACTCTCCGAGGAGCGATCGCTTACCTCGCCCAGTTCTCAGAGAGTCACTGGCGAAGGCTACCCCAAAGAGGAGAGGTGGAGCATGGAGTTCAGGGCGTTGGCTTTAGTGGATTTTCTTGGTGTTGCTTGCCTTTTGGAGGCTGGAGGCTTTGAGAGTGAGAGACGTCATGTGAGCTGTTTTTTCCTTTAGCGGAACAAAATCAGTGAGCTCGGGGGGTGTGGAGCCTTTTGATACAATCGGCATGAAATTCAAGCCCCTACGGCCTTACTAGACGCGAGATTTCTTCATTGTGCGCTGGGATCGGCGCCCGGGTGCTGTAAGATCAAGCCATCGAGATGGTCAGCAACGTCTGTTAGAGTGTATGGAAGCATCACATTCTGGGAGTCCTGGGCCTGCAACAAAACCTAAGTCTATGGAGTCCCCGTGATCATGGCGATGACAATGTATGATGGCAATGATGACGGTTATTTTGGCGATGACTGTTGGATGGTGATGATGACAACCAGCATGACGATGACGTCGTTGTAGTCGTAGTCGTCGTCGTGGCATACTCGCAGTGGTAGTGGCCGTGGCAGTGGCGGTGGTAGTGATAGTGGTTGTGGTGGTGGCAGGAGTAGCAGAGCAGAAGGAGCCGTGGCAGGTAGTAAGGTCGTAAAGTCGTAGCAGCAGCAGAGGCAGCAAAAATGGAAGCACACGTCTGATGTGGCAGTCGCCATCAGTTAGAGAGGCTGCTAGTACCCTGCCCCGAAGCAGGATCTTTTGTTGCAGCTGTCTGCCTATCGTGCTCACGCCGAGCACCGTGTCGCAGTGATGAGGGCCGGGTACCCGGATCACGAAACCCACCGCTGCAAGCCTGGAATGATGGTTTGATGTCGCCCCGAATCTTAAGTCGGAGTCTTTGCCAGATCCGTATTGTACGAACCCTTGACCCTAAAGCCAAGCGCTTGCCTCAAAATGAATGCGTATCGTCCAAGAAGAAGAGCCCGAAGCCTTCAGGTCCGAGAACGTTGCGATCCAAATCCACGCCACCGTAGTTTGGATTTGAAGCCTTCGCCAGGCGCGCCTCATCAAGTGCCCAGATGCCAGCTCGGTCGAGGAGCCCTTTCGTTGGGGTTTAGGGCTTTGGTTTGCCTGAGAGGTTTTGTCGGCCCGAAGTTCCCGAAGATAGTTCCGTACTTCTGCATGGCATGTTGGAGGAGCTGGCGATGCTGCGGGCAGAGGCCTCGAGCTTTGGGGCTTCTCGAGTTGGGGGGTGTCGAGAGTTGAAAGATTGGAAATGTGGGGTTTCCAAGTGTCGCCTAGCGAGGGCTTTTGTGATGATGACACGTGTCATTAACACGGCTCCCAACTGAGGCCTGAAGAAAACACAAGAAGTACAAAAGGCTGATTGAGCATGCTTAGCCACGAACTAGCCGCCTTTAGATACATTCAGCAGTGCATCCAGAATCACCATCTTTCAAGAAGCGGCTGAAGATAAGCCGGACTACGAGGTTGCACCGAATCTCCTGCCACAGGATCCTGTGCAACAACCCAACACACTCCTACCAGGCCGTGCAGAAACTTAGTGGAGAAGCTGCAACACCGAACGTCCTGAGCAGCCCCGACAGAAGCCAAGTCTAAACCCCTGGACCCTAGCACCCAAGAGCCCGAAAGGTAGCTGCACAGATCGCGTCGTTGGAGGAGGCGGCGCACCGAGCAGCTAAAGGCCCCCACCATCTTGCTTGATGAGAGGGGTAAGCTTCATATTCAGTTGCAAGCGCACAGAAGCAATATAGCGCACAGAAGCAATATAGCACACCTTCCATCGCTGTTGCCATGATGGTCGATTCACATAATATGTTTCGGTTCCAGCGGATGTCCGTTGGATTAATGCTCTCACTACAAGGGAAGGCTTTGGGTGGATTTCCAGGGGCTGTAACATGCACGGTGTACGTGTCTCCCTTCCGCAAACAGCCTTGGGCCATGTGCTTTTGAAGTCCCGGAGTTTCGGATCGAACGATTCAGCGCCAACCGACGAGCACAGGCCTTGCGGTTGACGAAGATGCCACTGGGGAGCTGCCAAACTGAGTGCCGGCTTTCGAAGGTATGGGGGGGATGGGGCCTGAGGCCTCTGAAGGTCGCACCTGCATGGAAGGGATCTCCCGAAGCCGGAGCCCGGTCTCAACTGAATGAGAGCTCCATCAAAAGATCGGAGAAAAAGCTTTGGAGAATTGACATGGGTGGTTTGTGCCATTTGCAAGATGAGGTTGATTAAGAGCTGCCGTGCTTTCAAATTAGACCTTTGCAGTGCGGATGGCAGAAACGGTTCCGTCCCGCTCTCAGAGCCCCGACTTCCCGAATCTCGCACCATCTTGCACCCTGCAGCCGCTGAAGCCTGAAGTTCCAACGTTCTGCCCAGGCCAGGTCCAGTCTTCCGCAGCACCCATCGCCTGTCACTGAGATGGGGCGTAGGCTTCTTCCGCATTGGACGTGGTGTACATCATATCTTGTGCGCGCATGCGTGCATGCATGTCTTCGGCTTGGTACATGCGTATGCGGTTAGGCATGACTTAGATGCTTATGTATGTATGTGTAAAAATGGCGAATCGAGAGGTGCTCCGAGATTCTCAAGCAACTAGGTAGGTAGGTATCAGGAATCGATGCCATGTGTATGATTCCTGAATGCATGTACCTCTGTCTTGAAAGTCACGGCCTTCAAAGTTACGCTGAGGAAAGTGCCAGTCCAGAAGACGTTCCAGAAGGATTGTCAGAGCCTGAATCTGCATCTCTCTTATCTTGTCTTCACGGTCGTAAGATTGGCCAAATGCAGAGTCTGCGAGCTCGAATATCTTGTTGCCAGTGTCACTGTCAGGGGCAGATGTCCCAGAGACACCGGGGAATGAATGAAAAAGACTTGTTCGGTCGAGTAAGACGCAGAACTGTAGCAGGTTGCCCCACTCAGAGCTGTGAGGAGAGTCTTTGGTTGGAGTTACAAGGTTCGCAGAAGGAATGGGTTCCCAGTCACGAAAAGACAGCTTATGCTTGTGACTTCGAATTTGTGCTCCATTGGACTGTCAGAGCCATTCACCTCTGAATGCCCAATCGAGATCCCGAAACTTCAAGCATTATTCAAAAACAACCCCTTGGATGAATAAGCGCAGCCTTTGCGGCCGCTGAGGGGCTCCCCGCCATGGCGCCACGGCGCGAGGTGCTGGGCTCAGAGGGTCATGTTTCAGCAAATGCGGAGTGCGATGCAAGATGCAGGGAGGCTGAGCAGGAGCAGGCGTAGAAGTAGGTTATTTATGGGACCCTGTCTGCCCAAGCCTGCGGAAAGTGTTGCAAGAAACCGTGTCTCAGACACTCAGCAGCGACACCGTAAAACTTAGTAGACCCCTAAATCGATTACCACGCCTAGGCCGAGGCCCAGGCCCCAAGGCCCTTAACCCAGGCCTGAAAGGACTTTAACCCAGGTGGCAAGAAGGGGAAAAGGAGGGACCCTTAATGGGGACCCCTACCCTATAATGGGTATATAATGGCTATATTAAGGGTATATAGGGTCCCTCCTTTTTCCCTTTGACAGGTGGCAAGAAGGGGAAGGGCGGCAAGAAGGGCGGCCTCGGCCTGAACGTGAAGGACGAGGCATCACTTTGTGGGCCGAGGGGCGGATGTTTGGGGCTTTGGGGCTTCTTGGGGCTTTGGGACTTTTGGGACCTCGGTTAGGCTTCCTAAAGGCTTCAATTAGGGCTTCAACCTCCCTGCATGCCGCTGAAAGCTTTGCTGTCTCAGATCCCGAAGCTTAGTGCTTCCTGTTCCGGGAATGTGAACCCTGAAAACGAATGTAGATTGTGGCAGTTGGCTTGGCACAGGGCAAGCAGCACGTTGCTGAAGAGCAAGAAGCTGAGCCAGAGCCTGCCGGGAGCTTAGCCCTCAAACAGAGGCCTGCCAGATGTTTGAAGGTTTTGTTGGGAGCTGGCGAGTCATAATATCAGGCTCCAGAGCATTTGCGCTCGGGTCCCTTCCCCTCCTTGTGGGTGGAAGGTTGCTTCCGACGGGCGTTTGACCTCATGAAGACCGGAAGGGTGTGCTTCTGCTACCAATGCAGTGAGTGTGCCATAAGCTCGTGCCAGATTTGATCATATCGGCTTCTCGATTCTTCGTTGTTTGTTGCGAGGCTCCCGCCGATGGGCGGGCAGGACCGGACCGCCTGAAAAGAACGCAGGAAGGGAGCGCGCACGGTGCCCGGTCGGTTGTCGTCGAACAGGTTCTTGAGCGTGTCAGGCATCTTTTTTTGGAGCCTTTTGCGTAGAGCAAGAGCTTCAGCAAGTGCTGCTGTAGCTATGTCGGTCAAACAGCCTCTGTCCCGAATGCATTTGCCATCTTCATGGATTTGACTAACATACACTTTAGGAGCTGAATGCTGGCCACAACCGCTCTCTTGGTTGACACGAAGATGTGGTGCCCTTGTTCGAAGAAAGCTCCTCACCCCTCTCCCAAGCCGGAGATATTCAGAGTCTTAATTTTGATCCGACCCTGAAGTCCTGAAGCAGCATACTCTTCGAGGGGCCGTTTGTCCTGGTGCTCCTCAGAGATGCGTGGTTGGAGGCCAGCCATGGAGGACCCCGGCTTGAAGCTTTGCAAGGTGGCACAAGGCTTAAAGGTTTACTCCTGCCAGTAAGCTCTGCAGGCGGACCTCTCAAGACTTGAACTCTAACCTCTGAGCACAGGACGCATCGTGTGTCTGCCTGAACCTGGAAGATCGCCTTGCCAACTTTGCATTGTGCGAGCCTAAGATCCTTCGGAATGACACTTTCAGGTCATGCCGTGAGCTTCCTGGGTACCGAAGGACTACCGTGGTGGCAATACAGAGCCGAGGAAGTAGCGGCAGTGGCAGAAGACGCCTGCTCGGATAAACGAGGGAGCTTAGAGGAGGTAGGAGCATTGGGAGGGAGGATGGGCAGTGTTCTTGCTATTGGTGGCCGTGGTAGCTACACATCTCGTTTCGACTCTGCCCATACTGTCGCGGTAGTTCGACAGTGCGAACGGTGTGCAAATCTTTACTCGTTAGGCTGCGAGGAGCTGAAACGGAAGAGATACATTCCTGCGCTCACGCAAAGCTGGCCTGAGGGTTTTCCACCTGAATTCGGAAGTCTCTGTAAAAGAAAGCCCGGGCCAAAGCTGCCACCACGGTAGCCTTGTAGGCTTCAACCCGAAAAGCCGGGTGCCAAGGTTCGGCATCTTTGACGGACACGGGGGCTCTGTCGTCTCACAGCGCGCCGCCCAAGAACTGCCGGCAGCTTACAGCAGGCCTGACGCTACTTGTAGCCGCTAGCAAAGCCCGCGGCCTCCTACCTGGTGCTCGTGGAGGTAGGAGGCTGCTGAGGATGGCGCGGATTGTAACAGTAGTGTAGTGATGCTAGCAGTGATACTTGATACGAGTCAAGATGGCTAGTGTCAAGTGTTGTGATAGCGAGTTGAGGATGGTTCATGTGCACGACCCCGTTTCTGCAAATTTCAAGGGAAGGAAGTCACAAAGCGAACCCGAACTCTCAAAGCCATGACATTCCTGGTTCCAGTGCTCAGAAATGCACGAAAGAAGCTGAGTACGCACCGTCCAAGGCCGAACGGCATTCAGGCAGCAGCGCTGGAATGCATGCCGGATGCAGAAGGCCGCCGCTCTCCCACTCGTCACTCAATTGTAGGGATCATTTTGCCGCACTCTGTGCGAGACTTGATTTGCTCTGCCTGATTTTAGCCTTGTTTTGTCTGCCGAGGTGTCCGTCCCCTGCATTCTAGCCGCTGCTAGCTTGCACCAACCTAAACCAGCAGTGTCGCTCTCACTCGATCCAGCATCTCTTATTTACGAACCTGGCACCTTCTAGCACAAACAGCAGAGACAGCAAAGCTGCTTTACTGCCCAAACCGCTTCCCGCGGCATTTCAAGAACTGAACTTTCTGTCCTGAAAGTCTTTTGAGGTGGTCGCTGATGTTGAGAAGCGAATTTGGAACGCATTCCGAGCACTGAAGCCGGAGCCATGCAGATCCCACAAGCCTGCCGGTGATGGCAATGAGTGCTGCACTCGGCACAGCCGTTTGCGAGAGCACCGTCGGCGGGGGTTAGCTAAGGTGTAGCCCTGTGCCCCCAGACCTCGAAGAGCATCTTCAATGTCTCATTTAGAGCTTTGAGACGCCTCCTAAAGTCCCTGGAGCCCTCAAAACACCCCGAGGGCATCTGAGCCCAGCTCCAAGAACCATTTTGGGCAACCATGAGTTTTAAACTCGACGGTCCTTAAGAGTATCCAACGCTGAGGCGAAGCCCTCATGGAGCTGGACAAGGCTCTCGGTCCTGAAACTTCGGGCTTCGGGCTTTGCCTCGTCTGCTCGGGTTCGAGAAGAGCGTAAACCTGGAGCATCTGAGCTTGCATATGAAGCTCGCGCAACGTCCGTGCGTTC
>CAJNDT010000265.1:20000-120000 GCA_905221615.1 Symbiodinium sp. CCMP2592 | reverse complement strand
ACTGCTGCAGCGAGAACTTGGCAGCCTTGCCGCAGGGAGTTTTTCAATGTTGGAATGGAGGTCAGCATCAGAAGTAGAATGAGCACCGGCAGCAGCTGCTGATGTTGCTGTTGCCGTTGCCGTTGTGGTGGTGGTTGCGGCGGTGGTGGTGGTGGTGGTGATGGTGGTGGTGATGGTGGTGGTGGTGGTGGTAATAAGTATTGCTAGTAGGAGCAGCAGCAGCAGTAGCAGCAGTAGCAGGGGCAGGAGTAGGAGTGCTGCAGTGCTCGCACAAGTGCGAGTGCTACGTCTGGAGAGGTAAGAATGGTGGGAATGAGTGTGAGCGTGACTGTGGCGGTCTGGATGGTGACAGGCTGGTGGCATTTGGTCTTGGTGTGCTGCACAAAATCGTTTAAGGCATCGTCAGGAATAGAGCCCGAAGCAGCCTGTGTGAAGTTTTGATCAGTATTCGTCCACACTCAGGCTTGCCTGTTGCATGGCCTCTGCGACAAGCGAACAAGCGACCAACCAGCAAGAGCCCGCCACTTGTTCGCCTCGCCTGTTTTCCCAACCAGCATCGTTGCAGCGAAGCACCCAAGAAACCCTCGAGCTTCGTTTGAAACCTGCAGAACTTACAATCTGCGCATGCTTCACTTTCAACTCTTCAGGAGAACTCCTCTATAACGACCACAGGTCTGGAAACGAACGACTAAGAAATTGAGAGGCCCAGTCTTGACAAACCGGAACAAAAACCCTTTGCGAGGACATCATGGGCTCCTGCAACATCCCAGCACAGGTCTTCAGCTGCTAGCCCCGGAGCCCATTCCTTCCAAACGACATACCAAAGCAGCCGTAAGCCGTACGCACTAAACAAAGAATCGATCCGAATCCTTGAGGCATCGACTGCCGGTCGTGGCGGGGATAATGCCCAGGACCCAGCCTTCAGGGACGTTGATGACGGTGGTCATCATGATGATGAGAAAATGATGGTGGCTTGGAGGTGTCATGGCAATGTACTGCCCATTTTGCAGTACGCCGTTTCATTTATCGCGACTCCTGCATTCCTTGCCATAGCCGCTACTATCGCAGTTCTTCTCCGTCTTCATTGGTGGTGCTGTTGCTAGTAATACTGCCCGACAACTCGCGAGTAGAGCTAGCATGAGTTCTGCTATCGACGACCGTGAAGTCGCAATTGCCGTGTCCATCATACGGGTTCTGCATACACAAGGACTACGACCAGCCTTTAGCAGCTACCATTGCTAGTGCCTGAGACCATGATAGCCAGTGTTGCATGTATGGCAATCGACAGTCAGACTACTTCTACTTGTATCGCACGCTGCACCAGCATCATCGACTCCAGTCACTGCCATGGCTTCTCTGTCGACGAATATTGCCGCCAGAACTGGCTACATAAAACCAAGCGGCAAGGGTTCCAGCCGCGCACTGGAGGAGTTCTTGGTGCAGGTTCTCGGGTTGCGGAGTAAGAAGCGCACGCACGCTCGCTCGATCTCGCACGCTTGCACTCTCGCAGGCTTGCGTGCACGCTCGCGCGTGCCCGCTCTCGATCCCGCTCGAACGGACACCTAAACCCACACCGGACCCACACCCAAAACCACACCCACACACGCACGCACACACGCGTGCACATGCAAACGCAGACGCATCAATCGGGCGACATCAAGCCTGGCCTGGAACGAGGATCCAAAAAGAAGCCAGCGCCGTCCGAGTGACTTGTCTGCCGAGGTCAGTGCTATGGTTGTGCTGCTTAAGTGAGGGGCCGGGCCTGCCATCCCAGAGAGCTTTCTGAAGGTCGACATGGGCAGAGCCAAAGCCCACTTGTAGAAGACTTCTAATTAAACCCCGCACAACGCCACAGTCTGAGACGTTCCCGGGCGTCTTCGGCATTTGCCTTGCGTCGTGGCGGAGTACGTACCTGCTTACCGACTTTAGCCTTGTTGGTTGTATGTCATCCTACCACAATCAATAACGGGCTAGCATGTTTTGATGTCCTCATACTCCTTTGTGTGGCAACCACCCACGAGCATCGATGGCTTTTTGAAAACGACCACGAAGTCAGCCACGAATCCATAAACGACGGTTCGCCTTCAGAAGGACTCGGGGTGTCAGGATGGGGTTGAAGCTTGTGGGTTCCCTGTTGTGAGCATCACAACCGCGCTGCTTGTGCCTTTTTCCATAGCGGATTGGAGTTAACGCTTGTGCCCGCATTGGAGATTCCGATGGCGGCGCAAAAGACTGTGCATGTTTCTGAGCTGAGGACCGTGGCACCTTCGACATCTAGAATCTAGCTTGATGCCGCCTCTGTGTCGCCGTTTCGGCTTCGCTCAAGCCAGCGGTGTGCGTACCACATTCTGTTTTCAGGGGCCAAGACCCGCAAATTCCGGTTACGTCGTGTTTGGGTTTTTCGGACTTCCTGATCAAGCCGCGTTCGTGTAGTTGCCATGGCTCTCTTTACCGAGGCGCGCGTTTCCTGGGAACGCCAATGCCTGGTTGAGCTATCGGTTTTAGCATACGAGACTGTGGAGCCTTTGAAGCGAAGTTTCCTTCTCTTTGATTCGACAAGAGTATCCTACGAGCCGAAAACCTCGAGGTGGAAACCCTGACCATTTTGCACAGGAAGCCTTTTCCAGCAGCTGCCCAGTAGCATAATTGGAGCCCAGCCACCACAGCAAGCCCCTGGTAGCAAGGCCTTCGCCATCGGGGCGGTGCCGCAAGTGGCTCCTGTTGCCAGGCAACTTGACACCACGTGTGAAAGAACGTTTTCTGGTGCGTTGTTCAATTCGTTTGAAGATTCCGAAGGATGTTTGAAGTTTTTTCGTTGGCACAAATCGCGAGTCCTCTTCCCTCATCTCTACTTTCCAAAGCCCTAAAGCCTCAGCCCTGAGCCCCATTATTTCTGAGCCTGGAGGCTCGCCTCGAAGCCGGAACGACTGGCACCGGAGCTTCGAGAGCGAGGCGGGCTGACTAGGAAGGCAAGACTCGAGGCTGAGCTACTGCTCCTATTTACTGCTACTACTGCTACTGCTGTTGCTCCTGCTCCTGCTCCTGGTCCTGGTGCTTGCTTTTTGTTCTCTTGCTGTACGGTTGCATGCAGTCTTGTGTGTGTGTGTGTGTGTGTGACTGCAAGTTACTATATGAATACTGTATGAGGACACTAGACAACAAGTATACATGTGACATTATTCGGTATGGCAGCACAGCATCACATAAAATGATATCTCGGTTTGGTCGGCATGGTATTTTTTATGTGCATGTACTTGTATAGTGAGGGGCGCAAGCCTGAGAGCCCGGGAGCTTCCCGAGTTTCACCGGGTTTCGAGTTTCACTCGGGACGGACGGTGCTTGTATGATCTGTCTCCAGAAAGCAAGTCGTGGGCCGCAGGCGGAGCATGAACTATAGCAGGTCTCAAATCCTGTCGCGCCATGATACCATCTTCCAGGCTCTTCGTCGGCAATGGTCGCCGCCGCCGCAGCTTTGGTGGTGGGTGTCGTGTCGAAGAGGTGGCCGCCCAGCGGGATGCACGGGTCAGATAAGCGACTTTGGAAGATTGATGCGCATGGATGATGGCGCCCACTTGATTATAGGACCAGCCCTTTGAAGAGGACCTGGCACCCAGAGCAAGAGACGCAGAGACTAACGCCGGCAGCCAGCAAACAAGAGAGAGAGAGAGAGAGAGAGAGACTCTTTCAGCCGTTGTTGCATAGTACAAGCAAGAAGGGGGCTGCTCTCTAGCACGAGGTTACGGGGGGAAATGCGCATGGTGCAGGCACTAAGGATTTTGCCTTAGGAGGCGCGGAGACGAGGCCGGGACGCAGGATAGGCGTACAGGGTTTGGGGGGGGGTTCTGCACCAAGCGCACCCCACCTGTAACACAGACCATAGGGGGACAACGCCCTACCATGGACCCCAATGCCTCCTTCCACCGAAAAGGTAGGAAGGGGGGGGCCTCGGCCCGGGTCTGCTCGCGCAGACTCTGCCCCCGCAGCAAGCAAGCAAGCAAGACTCTTTCAGCCTTCGAGGCGGGTTGGGGTTTAGTGTTACGGGTGTTGTGGTTGGGGGGCCTGTGAGTCGGTCCAGTGCGAATCTCGGCCTTTCTCTTGTTCCTGTACACACCCCAGTGCGCGATATCGCGCGAGGGGTAGCGTGGACGCGTTGCCCCTCCGACTGTGCTGAAGAAGACCGAAAGAGGGGGGAAACCCCGTCACCACAACCCTGGCGAAAGAAAGACCGAAAGAGTCTTCGCCCAAAGCAGGGGAAGAGGCCTGTTGTGGGTCTCAGGCTGCATTGCACGCAGAACAGGTCAGTTTTTCACCAGACCGAACGTGTGGGGATTTCGAGGGCTACTCGTGTTCTCTTGACTGTGCTAGGGAGAGCGAGAGAGAGAGAGAGAGAGAGATAGGTCAAGGTCATGCGTGACCCCTAAGCCCGGCAGAAAGAAAGAAAAACAGAGAGACGGAGAGAAACATAGGAAGGCAGCAAGTGCAGGTGCCGGTGGAGTTTGATCAAGCGTGCCGTTCTTTATGAAATGTGAAGCCACCCACACTCAGCTTCCGCTTCCTTCGCAGCAGGAATCGAAGCAAGTTGTTTCAGAATGGCAAAGTCCGTCCGGTCCTGCCTTCCGGTTTGGCCCGCAGCCGCCAGAAGTCCAGAAGCTCGTTTCAGGCGGCCTGTGGAAACACGCATGGCGGCAGTGGCGATGCGGGTGCACGGCCCAGCCTTCACGACTATCCGCTTCTCAAGGTGGGTTAAAGCTTCTACTCGGATTCTGTGAAGCCGCAAGCTGCCCTCGAAGCTTCGAAGATCAATGCAATGGGCTGCCATGGGGAGACCAGTGGACCTCGCGACAACAGGAGGTAACTGGGTGATTCGAGTAGTGGGACAGCTGTATGAACAGAGTAATTACAGCCTCTCTGGCAGCCAGCTCTCAAGCGCCGACGACACTTATCAAGTTCCGGGTTCGACAGTCGCTTCAGTTCCCTCTTCCCCTCCGTTTGTGGTCGGGAAACCCTTGAAGCCATGAGATGCCATGAGGCCCTAAATACTTCTAGACCACAAAATGCGTTCAAACTCTGAAGCCCTAAATGCTGTGTGCCAAGGGCAAGATGGTGGCGCCCAGCAAGATCGTTTTGGCGGCGAAAGCCACCACCCAGGTCGGAGTCTGGGTTTCATGCGGGCACCAGAAGATTCGCAGCCTAGCAGTCTCCAGGAGGTCGCGGCTCAAAGCTAAAGCACAGCCCTTCCGTCTTCCAAATATCAAGCCCAAAGTTTTAACCCACGTCGAACGGCCCTCCAAGAGCTGAACCCATCAGACTCGCTAATTGGCCAATTGATGCGACTTTGCAACTGGATCTGTAGACTGCATGAGTAATCCGCAAGCATCTCTCATCCTGAGCCCTTAAGCCCTTAAGTCCGTGAAATGCACGGGAAAAGGCGTTGGAAAGAAAACCAGAGCCGTGCACACTCAAGCTGAAAGCGGCTGACCCTGAAGCCCGCTCGGAGGAGCACGCAGAGGTTGCCAAAGAGATGGTCTCCGACAAGCCGGAGCAGAGGCCACAGGCCAGCTCAACTTTCTGCTCCCATGTGCTGCGTTGACCACGCATGAGTGTGCGTCCATAACAGCAGCCAAAGTTTGCTCACCATGCCCGGGTCATGTCCGATAAGACCTTGAAACGAGACGAGAGGATCCGTCAATTGCGATTTTCTCTGTCTCAGCAGAAGCTGTCGAATTCGGTTCCACTGGCCCTCTGCTCAAGCTTACGATTACCACTGCTGCAGCTGCGGCTAAAGCTGCTACTGTTGCTGCTGCTGCCACTGCCAGTACGAACTTTTGTCGAAGATTCGGAAACCCTCAGGTCGGCCCAGCCGAGGAGCCCAAGGGCCGGCAGAACATGGTGATGGCCGGATACTTCGAGCTGAAGCTTACAGTGAGATTCTGGGTGAACGCCGGAGGGAACTTTCTCCCTTCGGGGCTGCTCTTTGGGGCTTTGTGTTCTGGCGTCCAGATGATCTTTCTTTGGCCGATCTGTCAAAGACTTCCGAGCTCAGTGCGGATTGGAAATCAATGCTTGTGTAAGAACAGATCAGAGAGACTTCTGTAAAAACGACTTTCTGGCTTGCTGTGTCCAGCACCAACTCTTCAACGGTCCGAACTTCAAAGTGCAAACTCAACACCTTCATCATGTGGCCTGAATACAACAGCGAAGAAAGCGCCGAAAGTCGTAGGCTGCGACTACCATCTGTAAGCTCCAAAACCCAGGCCTTGCTTGCGCTTCCGTGCTAGGCTGCAGGCTTCCTGGCTGCTGCAGCAGCTGCGGTGCCAAACTTAGAAGAACCCACTTGCAGCAAGGGTACAGGAGAGGAATGATCACTTCCTTGATGCGTGATTTTCACGGCCTGAAGCCTTTCCGTCGCCAGAAAATCGCCTGGAGCTCTCAGACTTTGAGCATGTCCGGGCCTGCAACCTTGTAAAGCTCACCACAAGAAAGCTCAATTGCCGCCTAACTCCCTACACGCTTATCAAATACTAAAGCCCGAGCAAGGTCATGGCCGCGAACCCCGCCCTCGCACAGGACGTTCAGGAGGTGGGACACATTGGGGATTTAGCTCGATTTAGGGCAGTTAAGGGTTTGGGGGCAGTTTTGTGGCTGAGTGAGGAGGCAAAGTACGAGGTTCGATGAGGATTGCCTTGGAGGAAAGGGTTCATACTGTATTTGTGTTTGTTAGACTATGTTATAAAATGTTATGTTGTGTTTTAGGTTAGATCAGATGAGATTAGCTTGCAATTTACACATGTCGCCCACCTGTTGATTGGCCAGGCAGCCTCTGCCGTGGCCGACGCCGCTGCCGATGCAGGCCGTTGCAACCCTTGAAGATAAACAGTGGACCGTTCAAAACCGACCCTAAATACGAGGATCCGTATTGTATATGTATGTATATATATATATATATATGTGTATATAAAAGATATTAGCAAACAAACAAATAAACACACAATTGAATATATGCAAGTAAATGTGAATAAATAAATATACAATGTATATATATATATATATATGTATATATATATATATATATATATATGCATACACACGAAAGTTTTAACAAGGCACGCACTTATGGTATGATTATCTCGAGGAAGGCTTTCAGCTTCCGAGGTACCTGCCATGGCTCGCATCGAAGAAGCCGAGTTTACGAACTCCCAAGGGGCCTGTTTCGAGGGGTCGCAAGAGGTTCTGGAAAATTCTGGAGAATATTTCCCCACGTCGCTAGAGACCGGGATCTTGAATGCCTGGGCTCCAGGCGCGGATGACGCCGAAGAGGCGCCTTAGCCGGCTCCGGGCATCTCCTGTGATGCTTGCTTTCAGCTTTCCAGGGTCTGGCGTTGTTGGGATTCTGGGCATTGTCTAGCAGCTTCAAATATCCAGCGCTCTAGATGCACATCCCCTGTTCCATAGGCCTATAGATTGAAGCCGTGAACCTTCGACCACAGGTCGTTGGCACTGTTGCCAACAGCGGTGGGGATCTGTGTGGCCCCGAGCTGCAAGCCAACAGCCTTACACATGGTTTGCAGATGGCTATAATCAACTGTGCAGTGTTTGTCTTTGAATTCATTCGTGTGCGCATGAAAGATGGAGTATTCTGCTTTCGTGTTGATGAACTGTTATCGTCCTGTTGTTGATACTGCAAGTTAGAGTGAGGACTGGTGTTAATATTCATTTTGTCTTCTGATGTTGTTCAGCCTAGACAGTTGTAAATATGTGTGAACATAGACGTATGAGTTCACACATGTAAATATGTCAGTGTGCATGCATCATGCCGGACAAAAGTATGTAGACAGACAAGGGGAAACAGCCGGAATGGCACGAATGGAAATGGGTATGATATAGAAGAAGTTTTACATGTTTTTTTGGTTCTCTCGTTGTCTAATTGTTCTGCTTGCCCATGGAGTGAGCTGTTGCAGCAATTAGCAGGTCTTAGTGTTCTGATTATCTGTCACACGCTCCCGGAAGGGACGGTCACGACAACAGGAGTCGCCATAAAGAGCAGATGAACCACAGCTACAGAAACTCCGATGGAAATGACAAGCCCGGTTCCAAGGTTCGAGCCTCTGGTCCAGTTTAACGCTGGCATCATTGCCGGAATTGACAACGCAGCCAGCCACGTTTGCCAGCGTTGGATCTAGGAAATTGCTCCGAGGCTTCTCTGTGCTAGTTTTGCATAGCCTGGACAAGGGCGACAACTCGAGCAGAATCAGGCTTGTGCGGATGTACATAGTATCTGCTTCAAGTGGAGGCTTCCTTAATCTTGCTGCACCTCCAACAAAGCAGACCCCCCCCTCTACAACGAAGCCTGAAGAAGCACTAAGTTGGAACGGCGGACGCAGTGTCCCCACACATCAAGTCGACTCCACGGGTGGTTTCGGAAGCTGGAAGCCCTCCCTGCCACGTTCAAGCAGTACCCAGCATCAGCAACAAAGGCACAGAAGAAGAATGATATGAAAAGCGGATACACGGTTGTATGTCAGGTAGGGGTTCGAGCCGAGCCAGGGTTATGAGTTGCTGGATCTCGCTTTACAGGCTTGACGACGTTTCGGATGTTACGGTTTCAGAGCACTGTGCACGGTGCACGGAGCACGAAAAAGCAGACGAAAGTGTCAACTCTGTTTGTGGTACTGACAACGAAATCCGGTATTGGTACTAGCACAAACAAAGATAGGAGTTGTGCTGTATAGTATTGTTACTATAGCAATGACTACTCCAGCGTCGTAGTAGTAGTAGTAGTAGTCGTCGTAGTAGTAGTAGTAGCAGTAGTAGTAGTAGCGGCAGCAGCAGTAGCAGTAGCAGTAGCGGTGGCACTAGCAGTCGCAGTAGCAGTAGCAGTAGCAGTGGCAGTGGCGGTGGCGGTGGCGGTGGTGGTGGCAGTGGCAGTGGCAGTGGCAGTAGCAGTAGCAGCAATCCGCCAGGTCGTCGAGGAGCAGCTGAAAATTCCAAACAGCTTCGGCCCTTCCCTCAGTGGTGGTTTCAACGTGACTTTTGATTAGCGGGTTAAAGGGTCGCAGATTTTGGAGTTTGCAAGGTTTCGACGTGCCAGTCAAATTCCAGAGCCTGATCCCGCTATGTGCCCTGACGCGAGGTTTCGCGATCATTTTCTATACGCTCTTGATCAAGGCCGGGCTTTGTCGTCGATGAGCTTAATAGACTGGGCCAGAACATATCAGCCAAAGAAAGTGCTTTGGATCTTTTGGAGAGGAGGGCGCCGTGGTGTAAACGTGTATAGGCTCTGCAAAGCCTAGGGAGCTAACCTTAAATTCATGTTTCCCTTTCGGTTTTGATGAAACGATGCGAATAGCATCGGGCTTGATCTCTTGATGCAGAACACCTGCCCTTCCACCCCTGCGGTCTGAATCCTGGGATCTTGGGCAGCCTCGGGCAGTTGCTCACGTTTCCCCTGAACCAGACATCACTGCGTCCGGGCCACAGAGTAACTACTCCTGTCGTGCCAGAGCCTCTTGCGACCCCGCGTCCGTGGGTGTGGGATCCCCGGGTCAAGTGTTCAAGCTTCAGCAAGTTTAGTGTCAAGGATTGAGGTATTAAAGGATTTAGGGGTCTTTCTGCAGTGTCGAGGTTGAAGGCTCGGCTTGAGAATCGAGGGGCCAGAAATGGAGCCGCTTGCTCCGATTCCGATGGCCGAGGTTCCTCTGCAATCATGCAGCTCATTCGGCCAAAGGTGGAGCAGATTCAGCGGAAGTACAAGAGTGACCAGGACCCGCTGGAGCCTCTTTTCCTGTCGCGGTAAGGACAAATCTGCTGCAGATGGATTCAGGGATGATGGTTCCCCAAACCTCGAGGGTTCAAAGCTCCTGACCCCCCTACGGATTCAATGCCCAAACACAAGGTGAAGCCCTTCGTTCCAGCCGACACGACATGCCCAAATTCCACACCCGCGAAGCCAAGCACCCTGCATCGATCACTTCCCCAGACGACTGTCAGGAGACGCAGAACCGCATGCTGCTTCGTCTCTACGACGACTGTGGGGTGAACCCTCTGGGAGGGTCAGCGACTCAAAGACCAAGATGCGTGCGAGTTGATGCTGACGGGGGGAAATGGGGGAACGCCGTTTGATGCCTCAAAGTATTTTGAGAAGGCATGGTTGAGAGTTGCAGATCTTCTCATGTGCTATTCTCGGTTTGAAACGCTGTTGAGTAAGTGCCCCCGCAAGAGCAGGTGCGAAATGTGAACAAGGGTAGCATCAGACTCAGGTCTGCCCTGGGTATTTCATTAATATCTGGTAGGCCACCGATGCACTTGCCAAAGGTGCATTCCGTCCGTGGTCCAGGTGCCCCGCTTCGTACTTATTAGGGTCTTACGCCTGTTTGGCCCTTGCATGTTGGACTTGATATACAAAGAGAGATAGCCTCGATGTGCAAGAGCCCGGGTTGGCGCCAGATTCCTATCTTCATCGGCCTTTACCGATCGATCCTGAAGTTGGCGGAGATCAACCCAAAGTTCAAGGCAAGGTTGGTCCTTTTGATGCACTGTGTTTGTATTTCATGTCAGCTTCCGGCTTTTTTTTCATGGCCCGGAACTCCGCAGTCTCATCCCAAGACGCGGTGGCGAGGAGCCCTTCCTGTGGATTCCCTCCCTGGCCGGGCCCGTGACGGGTAGCCCCAGCTTGGACCGGGCCTTGGAGTTCTCTTGGCTTCAGGGGGGGCCTGGGGTCTCTAGGGTCTCCAGGGTTCAGTGTTGAAGTCTTTGGATGTGTTCAGGTTCAATGTCGAATTCAGAGAGGTTGAAGCTCCGGGGAACAAGTTTCTTGCGTGTTGTCTTGATTCTGTGGCACTTCTTCAGAGTAGCCTTGGACATGTAGACGGCTTACGGCTTTGGATGCTTTTGGTGATCAGGTCCGAGGGCGTTGTAGGAGTTCGGCCTTGCACCGACGAGCCCTGAAATCAACGCTGCTCCGTTCCGGCCCCCCACCCACCGCTGAAGTCCCAAAGCCCTCGATAACCTTTCAACCTAAGTGTCCTGAATCCCATCTCTGAGGAGCGACACCGTATGAAACCTTTACGGGACTCATGGAACCATGCGCAACACACATGAAGCCCTTTCTATGCCCTCTCGAAGAGCGCAGGAGTGGCTCACCAGCTCGCAGTCACAGACGGAGTACATCCCAAGTCTGGGCTGGTGGGGATCCTACTACTGATCCTACACACCTCCATGATTTACGAACCCACGATAGCGCGTTCGGGGCAAGGATTTAGGAGAATTGTTGTGTAGAGGCTTTTAGGGTTGTGGTGTCTTTGTAGTGTTCATGCGGGACTCAAGGAGTCCGGTCGGTCCTCTGGGGTTTCGTAGGCCTTGAATTCAGGACTTCCGTCAGACTCCAAGATTCTCAGGTATGGAAGGGCTGCTAACAGAACAAAAAAACATCCTGGTAGTGGCACCACGAGACCAAAGCGTGCCGGCAAGCCCTGCACCCGGAACCAATTCCGAGAGTCTTGCTATGCTAGGGAGGAGACCGGGCGTTACCTGATCCTCCCACTGACTCTAATCGCCAGCTGGGTGCTCAGGGCCGTTGGACTCGAAGGTAAGGTTTGGGTATTTAGCAAGGGTTTCTGGGTCATTAGCTTCTAGTCGCCGCTTTTTTCGGCACACCACGAAGGAACGGTTTCGCCCTTATGGTTTTGGGTTTCTTACGCGTTGTTTGCTTTGCGATATGTTTTGCGGTTTGGCAGCGGCGTCCAGCCTACGCTGTATCCCGAAAGACAACGTGGGGGTGTAGACCGCCAAAGGATTTTGCGAAGGTGGGGGGCTTGCCAGCCGTTGCGCCTTACTCAGTCGTCGTCTGGTCAGCAAACATAAGTTGGAGACATGGAGCTTGCTGTGCCTTCGAGGTTTGCGGGATTGTGGCTTCTCGCTTTGGTCTCCTTCTTCCTGTCATGGGTGTCGTCTGGTCAGAGAGTCTTGCCCTGATCCTTGGCTCCCAAAGCAGCATGACTCGCGGGCCTCTTTCTGCCAGACATTTCTCGCAAAGCGTTTCATGTCCAACCCTAGTTTACGCGAAGCCTTTTGGGAGCTCCGAAGAGTCTGAAACCTCCGCAGATAGCGAGGTCAGGTCATCACCCAGAGGATCAGCAATCCGGAAGTCGGCAACCAGCCTGGGCCCCGGTAGGATTCCTTGCTGTGTGTTGGGGAGGTGCAGATTCATGTTTTTTGGGGCCTCTTGATTGAGGTGTCGAAGCGATTTTGGGGTCTTGGGACAGCTAGATGGAATAGGCGAATGTAAGCCCATGGCGCTCGGGTCACGGGGCAGCTTCCGCAGAGCAAAAGGCTGAACACCCCCCGTCGCGAGAATAGTGTCACGAAGTTCAATTTCTTTACTTTGTTTCAAGCACGCCGCTGCTTATGTGCGAGAATGCAGGGATCGGCAGTCGCCGTTGGTGCCATGACTTGCATTCATGTCAGACGCTGCAAAGCCTCCGACACATCCTCTGAGATGCTTTCACACAGGGAAAGGTTTCATGCGTTAAGCCGTTAAGCGCCGTTGGCCTTGACCTGAACCGTCAGCTTCCAACCCAGGGGTGGTCCGGCACAGATCGTGAATGCCGTCATCCCGCGACTTGCCTCGAGCGAATGTGTATGGAAGTGACACAGGTGTTTGTCTGCCTTTTGAACCCCAAGCTTAGGGCATTGCATGCTCATGGCAGCACCACCTGAGTTTTCGCTGCCCACGGCGCAGAAGCTAAACAGAAGCCCGAAAGCTTCCGAGGCTGGTGATCGGCTACACGAGCCTGGTGAGCCCACAGGGCCTCGGGATCTATTGGACGGGGCCTAAGTTCCGGTCGTGGAGATTCAACATGCTCAGAATCAGACTGCTGCTCCTGTCCTAAGTCCTGAACCCCAGATCCATACGCCCTGCATGATCCAGAAACGCGCTTAAGCCCGCAGCAGCCCCGAGGCCGAAGCCCTAAACCCGAAGCCCTAAATCCGATGTTGACCCCTGCAGCTCCCGTCAAAAACCAAAGCCCTAGTCCTAGTCCCAGTCTCGGCTTGCGAGCACAAGCTCCTCCTCTGAAGGCTTTGCAACAATCTGGTGACCAACGGCCAGACCTTCTTCATTAAGAATCAGCTGGGCGAGGCCGCTGTCACCAAGCCTTCTAGCGGGGTTGCAGTATCGTACCAAGCCTCAGGATTGCAGATCTTTTCATTTGTGTCCGGTAGGTTTGCAGAACACATCGCCTCAGGAAGCCTGCCTTGTTCGGGAAAATGTGGCAACACAGTCAGACAAAGCAGTCGAGCTACCTGTAGAACCATGGGACTAATGCAGTTGTGAAGACTGTCCCTTAGACAATGCATCGAGAAACGGAAGCCCCGTCCAGATGCTTCAGCTACGCTGCAGCCCCAAACCAGTCTTAACCCCCGACACAGAAACCGAACACCCGAAACCCAAGACTTCAATCCGAAATGCGCAAACCTTTGAGCAGGAATTCCCGGAGTACCGCAAGTACCTGGATGGCACCCTGCAGACGGACCCTGGGCTCCGCTCGACTTTTTCATTCAGGGTTTTGGGTGTAGGGGTTTTGGGTTCAAGTGTGGTGCCGCTACCAGTGTAGCTGCTGCTGCTGATGCTGCTGCTGCTACACCGGTCGCATGTGGTGACCATTGAAGTGATATTGGTATTTCATCGACACTGGTACCTTGACGGAGGATGAAAGCAAAGAGAGAGAGAGAGAGAGAGAGAGAGAGAGCGAGCTTCGTAGCCATTTTGGCTCAAGCCGTGAGCGGTTCAAGGGTGACGGGGTGGCTTCCGCCCCTTTCTCTTTCCTTTCTCTCCTCTGCTCACTCTGGCCACCCTGCACTCCCAACCAAGGGCTTGCTCCTTTCCCTTTCTCTTCTGCCGCGATTGCTGTACACGGGGGACGGCAAGTGTGCGCTGTACATCGCGGGGGTTGTTCTGGGCGAGTACGTCGAGAGTGCAGCCCAACGTGATCCCTCTTCGAGGCGTGCGGGGGAGCTTGACTTCAACTACCACACCGGCTTGGCGGCCCTACAGGTGTACTACCCGCACGTACACTAGGACTGGTCCAACGAGGCTGGGAGATCAAGCCCATTGCGGGGGAGAACGTGATATCTACTTGCAGACCGCGAACCTAGTGATCTCCTTGGGGGACCATGGCCACGCAAAGCAGTGCAACAACACAAAGCATGGCTGTCGACCGGCTTGGGGGACCAGCTGGAGCCCCAAAGCGCAAAGTACCAGACGCGGAGAATGCGGCACTAACCATTGACGTTATTCGTGAAGCCGTCCGAGGGGAGCTCCAAGATGCCATGTCGGAGTTCAAGCAAGAGCTGTGGGGATTTGGCCGTCGAATCGACAAGGTCGAGCACCAAGTTACCACCCAAATGCAGCAAACTGTCAACCTCCTTGACGAAGTGTCTGGCAAACATACAGCACACGGGGAAGTTCTGCAACAGTTACAAGACGCGAATCCGAACCGAGAAGTCACTTACCGCCTGGAGCAGTTGGAGAAGCACGGAGGGGGGAGCTCCACCGCGGGGAGTACAGTCCTTCCTTCTGAACCTGGACGCCGACCAGCGCTGGTGATTGGAGGCTGGGAAGCCGACCAAGATGCAGCCACTACGAAGGAGGCTGTCTCGGACCTGCTCAATGCGGTGGACGCACCGATCGACCTGCAAGCTATGTTTGTTCCGGGTGTTCGGAGGGGATACGCCATCCTTCCTATCGATGATAGACCCGGGGAGCACGCTGAACAACGACGCCAACGAGTACAAGAGATTATCACCAAGGTCCGGGGAGCCAACGTATGCCTAGGAGCACGGCCGGATGGATCCACAAAGCGAGTCTGGATCGCTATGTCCCAGCCGCCGGATCGCCGCAGACGAGCCCGCCTTGCTGCGAAAGCCAAGCGGCTTTACCTCACACTTGGGGGGGATAAAGCCCTCTTACAAACCGAGTTCAGCACCGGAAGTTCCTGGGTGGACGCAGTCAAAGTGAGCTCCGCTACCGCTCAGCAGCCACGGGGGACAGAAGAAGCCGGCCCGGGGTGGATCGACCTGGACGCGATCGCCAAGGCCACCCGACACACACGTGAAGAGGTCGACAAAGTGTGGGGCCCGCTTAAGGCGGAGCTCAACTGAGACGACTTCGGAGAGATTCAGTTTCATCCCCTGGTCGGGGGGGGAATCACACCCGACCAAGCGAGCACTGGCAGCCTTACAGCCAGCAAGCCTTTGTCTCACCTCCGTGCCGGGAGGAATACAGTCGGCAACCAACTTTGGATATTTTCTTGGAATGTCGGCGGTGTCTCGGCCCAAAAGATGCTGGACATCCTCGAAAACTTCCGGGGGAATGCAGAACTGGCATGCGCTGACGTGGTCCTTGCGCAAGAAATCATTACACAGCCTGGCTTGTTTCACGAAGAATCCGAGCATTGGCAGATCGTTTTTGGCAAACAAGAAGGAGAGTTCAGGGGGGAAGGGGTTGCACATCTCTCCCAGCTCTTCACTCATCACTACAGTGCAGTTGTAACAGCAGGGGTGGCCACAACACTCAAAAACAAACTCACCACCAAAACATGTCGAGTCCTGGCAGGACACATCCCGCACCATGCCACCATTGCACACACCGAGCAAATACTCGAGGACTGGGGGGACCAACTGAGTGGACCCGGGAAAGCCTATATCGGCTTTGACGCCAACGAGACCTTCACCACGCGCCACCCCAATCTACCCGGGGGGACCCCACAAACAGGCAGAGGGGACGCCATCCAACAGTGGATGTCGCAGCAGGATTTTACACTACCACCACAACAACTTGACATCCCCACGTACTTTCCTTACAACCACTTGATGCAACCCCGACGCCTCGACTACATCATCGTGCGTGGGGGAGGTGTAGGAGGTGGCTCTGTGTGTTCTTGCAAGGATAGGGCAGCCTCGGACCATGACGCCGTGAAGGTCCCTGTCGTCGCACACAAAGGAGGAGGGGCTGTACAATCCACATGGGGACCACGCAAGCTGCGACCTGACAGCCAGGTTTCTCAACTCCTCCAGGTGCCCGCCCCAACAGGCGACGACCCATGCCACACACTGGCCGCCATTTCCAAGGCTATTACAACACCAGGGGGGGGATGCAACCGCTTTGTGGAGAGCGTGGCGCTCAAACAACTCAGGCGGCAAGCACAACACTCGCAGCCCGGGGGAGCCTCCCGAGCGCTCTGGAAGCAAGTCCACAAGCAACGCAAACAAGAGCGACGAGCGTGGGAAACCAGACAAGCCACCCTTGCAGCAACCCTCGACTGGAAAGCCATGAGGTCTCTTCACCAGGCAAGCACAAAAAAGGGATGGCACCTACACCTACAAGATGATGGGCAGTGGCAGCAAGAACTCAGCAAGCACATGCGAGGTATCTTCGCAAAGCCACAGCCAGTCCATTCTACTGCACGCATCCTCGCCTTACAACACCAACTCCGGGGGAAGTGCAAGATCACACCTTGGCAGCCTTTCCAACGCCACGAGCTTGAACATACATCAGCAACCTGGGCAAAGAACAAGAGCACAGGGCCTGACGGTATTTCCCATGAAGCTGCCCGTGCGCTCCTGGCTGACCCTTACTGGGGGGACAAAATCCTCTATGTCCTCAATGACATCTTCTATGTTGCGAAGGTCCCGGAAAGCGTGGATAGGGGGATAACCGTGCTCTTGCCAAAAATTCCACAGCCACTCCACTGGGGGGAAACTAGACCCATCACACTAAGCTCAACCTTGCTCAAGTGGTTAGCGCAATTACTGCTTGCCAGAGGGGGGGACTTGCTGAGATCGGGCGCCTTCCTGCAATGGGCGCGCAAAGGCAGACAAGGGGTGGAACTCATCGCAACAATTCGCCGCGTAATACAGATGGCACGTGACTGGGGGGTGGGGATGTGGCTCGTTAAATTGGACATCCGCAAGGCGTTTGACTCTGTCTGGCAACATAGTCTCAGCGAGCTCGTTGCTGCCAGAGTGGGGGGTGTCCCGTCTGCAAGATGCCCTGTGCCTACGGACGGCGGGGGGATGCCATGGGAGGCGATGCTCTACACACACGCTCACTCAACATTGCGGTGGGGGACAGCATCACACCCCCCACAAACCAACGGCATTCGACAAGGGTCCCCTGACTCTCCGGACCTCTTTGGAGCCATTGTGGCACGCGACCTCCAAACCGCTATTGCAGCAGCGGGGGAACAACCACCAGACGCCAAAGGCGGACCGCCACCTCCAAGAACCGGGGGATCGTTCTTGGACGACACTTACCTCTGGTCCCAAGACCGAGACCACCTCCAAAGGACGCTGACCTCCCTCGCAACAGATGGCCTCAAAATCCATCCTACCAAAACAGCCATACTCTACAGCCAGCCAACCGGGGGGGGGGGTTTAGCATTGGAGGCGAGACCGTGGAATGCGCCCCACACAAGGCTAGGCTCTCCCGTCACCTTCGGGGAACAAACCGCGCCACTGATTGCAGAAATGAGCCGCCGTGGAAGACAGGCCTTTGCCAAGCACAAGAAAATCCTCATGGCCCGCACACACATCAACACCAGGTGGACTGCATACACCACCTTGGTCCGCAACTCAGCACTCTATGCTGCCGAGACGTGGCCTGTGCACCACCGACTCCTCAAAGCAGCTAACTCGCTCCAGATGCAGCACTTGCGGGGGATGCTTTGCCTGCACCGACAACCCACAGAAGCGTGGGCCAGCTGGCACACCCGAAGTCTACGAGCAGCCAGAGTACACCTGCATCGTATGGGGGGGAGAGATGGTCAACCTACATACTACGACGCATCTGGACACTGTGGGGACACATGGCCCGTGGAGGGGAGGAAGTCAACGCGATGGTTACCTGGAAAAACCTAGCCTACTGGCGGGAACAACAAAGCAAACCGCGAAAGGCGAGGGTTACTCACGTGGGCCACTTCAACCCAGAAGCAGATGTAGAGCGAGCGATTGAGGCCATTGCAGGTACACACTGGGGGGAGATCGCACATGACCGACTCAAATGGCAGAACCTCACCCAAGCTTTCGTGAGCCGGTTCGACGTGCCATGGGCCACTGGGAAGCAACAAGCAATACAAGACAACCTCCTACCCAATGGGAGACGCGGCCCGCCCACACGGCGACTTACAGTTGAATGATGACCCTGTCGGAGAAACTGTGGTCTCCAACATCAACAAAAAGGGGGGGATGGGGGCGACAACATGCAGGGGGGAGCAACACACAACCCACTCCACACCACCGGAGATGCAGCCAACACACCGTGCACAAGTCATACAACCAATCCCAATGAGCCCGAGAAGCTTTCGTTCCATTTTTCGCCACCAGCTTGCACACTCCTGAATCACAGAGAGAAGCCACGGAGGGAGAAGAGCACCTGTCAGTTCGTTTTTGCGGTGAGCATTGCCTTCTTACTCTTGTTGTGCAGCGAAAGTCGCCTGCGCACCCGCAGCCAGCACCTCGAGACGCAGCCCGACGAGTAGCGATGGCGCAGCCAGAGGAAGAGCAGTGTTACGTATGTAACAGCGGCAACTTGGGCCGCCATGTTGCTCACAACCGACTGGCCCCTGGCTGCAAATACTTCGGGGTACCACAAGGGCGCCGAAAGCCTCCAACAGCGGGGGAGCTTTCTCTCAGCGCCAGCTCCGCAAGACCTCCACCAGCGGGGGAGCTCCCTCACGGCGCCAGCTCAGCTGCCGGTCCTCCATCTACAGCTGGGGGAGCACCAGAGAGCGACACCGACGATGATGACGAGGAAGAGCATACAAGCTCAACAAGTGAAAGCGGCGAGCCGGGTGCTGACCCACTCTGGGGAAACCACCAACAGAGGCGCGCAGCGCGCACTTGGGTGACCAACCGTTACCAGCCTCTCCTTGGACAACGACTGTGGTGGGACAAGGCTGCGGGAATGCTACACGCTCCGGGGGAGACCGCCAACTACGCCGCTATGAGACAGTTGGGGGAAGAGCAAAGTGCAGAGTTGCTCAACAGAATGGCCAACTTCGCCTATGAGATTATGATGATGCTCAAAGTGTTTGACGGGGAAGACATACGGGAACAGATCGTGAACCAACTCACGGACAACCCGTTCCTTGCCACGGACCTCCATACGGCATGTAAAATTCGGTTCCAGAGAGAGCTAGGTTTGACCTTCGCCGAAGTGAACCACGTCCTGCAGAGCACTGGCCGGGGGAGAGGCAGTGGCACCTTGCCAGTTGCCCCGCCCCCTCGGCCCCTGGAACATGCCCGCGACGGGGGAGAAGTAAGTGAAGGAGAGGACGAGGCGCCTAACTGGACAGACCCGGCCCAGGATGTAGCTCCAAGAACACCGGAGCCAGACTGGAATGACCCTGCGGGGGAAATGGCACCTTCTACACCTGAATTACCTGCTCCAGCGGTGCGCAGCCCTACCAGCCCGGCGGGGGACTTACATGGATCCCTTGACGATGAGTCCGCGGAAGAGGCGGGGGAGACTGTCTGGCCCACTCGAGCGGCCATAGAGACCGTCTTCGGCGGTGTTTCCAAGACCGACCTCAAGAAAATCTGTGGAGTTGCTGTGGGGGAAGACCGCGCCCAAGCTGCCGATGGCTCTGGTACGGACCCCACGCCTGTGGGGAACAAGCATGGCAGCGAGGAGGAAACAGCGGCAGAGCAACTGTACTCCCGGGTCCTCCAAGACATCAACGAAGAGGCCGGGGAGGCAACTGTGGTCGTGGAGGAGAACGCGCCCACCAACGTGGATAGCACCAGTGCAAAAGCGGGGGAAAACCTTGCGAAGAAGATCAGGGAGTCCAAGAAGACTAAGCAGTTTGTCGTGCAAGGTAAGAGCCACTCACACCAAGCGCGAAGTCTTCGGGTTACTAAGCCGACAGGCTCGGGGAAACCAGTCCCCAAAGGTCGAGGACAACCTGGCATCGCTAGTCAGTTCCTCCGCGTGGCCATGGAAGCGGACACCCACGAACAACGTGCAGTGGCGGGGGAGAGACAGCACCCAGCAGGTGCCGCGCCTGACAAGCCACCACTCAAGCGCAAGAAGAACAGTGGCAGACGGGGGAGTGAGCGCTACGACAAGTCGCACGGAGACGTCTGAGTGTAAACCGGGGGAGGCCATGCCAGTGCGATGCGTCATGTCAGTTTGAGCGTGAGTGTGCTTTGCTTGCGTTACGGAACTTTTCGCACTCGGCCGGGACCTCAGTCTTTCACCTTTCACTTTTCACATGCTCCTGTCCGTAGAGCATAAATGGGGGAGAACTGCGTAGTCCGTTGACTTCTTGTTCGTTAGTTCGCTGAGTTCGAGCCGTTCCTGGGGGAACGCGCAGTTTTTTCGCCGAGGTTGCAAGCAGGTGGCAAACAGCCCCTAGTACTGCTCCCCTTGCAATAAACCATGCAGGGGGAAACTTGTTGCTTTCGCACAGCCGAGCCCTCTGGGGAAACATACCCTGGGGGGATAGCTTTCCCGCCAAGCGATGCGGGTGTGCGGACCGCACGGGAGAAGGGCCTGGATGCTGCCCTTCTCTCCTACCCGGAAGAGAGAGAGAGAGAGCGAGAGAAGCATGTGAGTGTATGTCATATATATATATATATATATATATATATATGTATAATATATGTTTTTCATGGAGGTGACGGTGATGTTGATGATGATGCTGGTGCTGCTGTTGCTGTTGTTGTTGTTGATGATGATGATGATGATGATGATGATGCTGGCGACGATGATGATGAGATGAGGATGATGATGATGCTAAGGTGATGATGATGGTGATGGTGATGGTGATGTGCAGCTGCTGCAGCTGCGGCTGCTGCTGGTGTTGCGGCTGTTGTTGATAATGATATGATGCTAGGTGTAGCTGCAGGAGGAGGAGCAGCAGCAGCATCAGGAGGAGGAACAGTACTTTGCAGTCATAGTCATTCGGTCGGAGTCGTGGTTTCACTCGCCGTCCTCGTCCTCGTCCTAGCAGAAGTAGCAGTATTAGTTTCAGGAAAAGGAGGAGGAGGAGGAGGAGTCATCGTCGTCGTAGTAGTTGCGGTAGTGCTAGTAGTAAGTGCCACGAGCGGTTCAGGCTGTGGAGAAGTGGCGGCATGCCCAGGCTGGAGATCCTCTTCCGAACGGTAAAGGCTCTCTAGAACGGCCCCAAAACGCAAGATAACCCTGCTTCTGTAGTGCTTGCGCATGGAAGTGATTCTGCGTTATTCAGAGCTGCCCAAAAGATAACCTCCGCTACCACTGAGCAATTGAAGACGACGAGTCTGGAGGATACGCTCGTTCCCGGTCCCAAGTCCGGATAGCAGTACCTACGATGACAACATCTTCACCCAAAGCACTGCTAGGCACGCGGGTTGTGGGTGGTGCCTCAGCCCCCACTGGAGTTCCTTCGGGGACTAAGTATGAGGATGGAGCGCCCAAAGAACGAAGAGCGGCGACGAGAGTTGGGAAAAGATCCTATAGACGTGCGCTAAAAAGAGCAGAGCAGCTGGGATCCGCTGTCTACAAAGGCAGGCGATTAGGCACTGGAGTTCCAGAGATATATCGTCCTGCCCTGAAGTCAAGGACAATCGCAAGCAATGGCCGCGAGTGGAAATAGCTTCATGGAGCTGTTCGGGCTTGTCGCAGGAGCTATTCCTAGAGGTACAAACATGGCTGCGAGGTAGACCCGAGATATTGATCTTTGCTCTGCAAGAGACACATTGGTCTATGACCTCAGAATGGTATACGGATGAATGGTACATCATGCATAGCTCGGCACCCAAGCCTAAACAGGGCGGAGTGCTACTTGGGATCAGAAAGAACGTGCTAGCTGCAAACAGCCATAGCTGGGCAACCATTGTGCCAGGACGTCTGATCCACAGGCTCGGACAACTGCATAAACAACAGTTTGATGTCCTCAATCTGTATCAGCAGGCGATGTCCTACCACACAGAGGAGCAAAAGCTTGCTGTTATGCAGAGGCGCAAGCTGGTATGGGAGCAGCTGGACAAGACTCTTGCCTCACTTCCATATCGCACGTCCACACTTCTGATGGGAGACTTCAATCTGGTGCTTCACCCTTATGGTAAAGTTGCAGGCCACGGCATACACACTGGAGCGCAACACCTGGATCAGAAGCAGGAGCGCATTGAGCTCCTGCAAATTCTGGAACGCCACAGGCTCGCTGCCCTGAATACCTGGAGCAAAAAGCAATATACATACAAGCATCCTAGCGGCAACTCGCAGATTGACTACATAGGGGTCAGACAACCACTTGCTGACAAGCAGGCAAAACTCTGTGGGCCGGAAAAAGCTCCGGTTGCGGGCTGGCGCTCTTCTGGGCATGAGATCATGGTTGCTAGTCTAAGACTCTCGTGGCGACCATGGCAGCAGACTGCGCTGCCAAAGCAGCCTCGGGCACAGATTGCACCTACGCTGGAGAATCTGGCACAAATGCAGCGGCCGCCGCTCCCAGCCCTACAAGCTGCTATGAAGCAACAATATGAAGTCCCGATCCTTGAACCGGATAAGCCCCCCATGCGTACTATGCGTCAGGAGGTTCTTGAGGTTTGGGGTCAGCTTTCTCGGGAAAGACTTAGGCTTCATAGGAGTCGGCTAAGAAGGCTATTCGGTGCCTGGCAACTGGCGCTGCTCAAGCGACGTGCACACAGGGAGCTACGCAGAATTGCAAGGACTAGGAAGAGGGAGCAAATACTTCAGGTCCTACAGCAGGCGGAGGAAGCCGCCTCATGCAATCATACGCGCACTCACTATCAGTACGTGCGCATGCTAGCCCCTAAAAAGCACACTGGCAAGATCAGCCTGCGTGACCCGGAAGGCAATCTAATGGATCCTGAGCAGGAGTGCCTTATGCTCAAGCAATACGCCCAGGGACTTTTCACAGGCCCCACCTACGAAGCTCCTGACTGGGAACCTCTTCCGTCGGAATGGTTTGCAAAGGAGCATTGGCAGTGGGCTTTTCAGCAGCTCGCAAATCACAAAGCTGTTCCCAAGGATGAAGCCTCCATTATGGCCTGGAAGCAGTCTTCAGAAGCTGTCTCCCCGATTCTTGAGCGAATTGCATTGCCTGTGAGACTGTGTGTAACAGCCCTCCCAACGTACCAGCCAACTGGACCCTGGTTCAATTAGTTTGGATCCCTAAGCCCAATAAGAGTCCCACCTCCCCAGCCAATCTATGCACTATTGGATTGATGGGTGCAGACACGAAGGCGTTCTTACAGATCATAAAACGTCACGCTGATCCATATGTGCAATCTGCTCTACAATCAGTGCCGCAGTATGCCTACCGAGCGAAGGCTTCAACAGCAGACCCTCTTTTACGAGCCAGCATGCACTGTGAAGAAGTTCGCTGCCTCCTGGAATCAAGCCGGGACGATCTGGTCTCAAGGCTCTCTGGGCAATCCGAAACTCAGCTTGTTGGAGGTTTGATGGCCAGTCTGGACCTTTCCAAAGCCTTCGATTCCATAACGCATCAGGAGATGTATGAATCCTTGATAGACACTGGCATGCCTTCGAACTTGGCGGGGATACTTCTGCAAATCCATGTGCAGACCAGCCTCACCATAGTGCATAATCGGTTCGTATGGGCAGAGGGCTAAGGCAGGGATGCAGTGTGGCACCCATGATATATGCTGCATGGACGTGTCGACTCAGCCACAAGCTGGAAAATCGACATGGCGATGGCTGGCCCCAGGAACACTTGTCGATCTATGCGGACGACAAGCACAGCTTCTGGAAAATCCTCAATGCTGTGGACCTGGACAAGGCCAGACGACAGCTAGGTGACCTAGTTGGGCTGATAACTTCGCTTGGCATGCAGGTCAATAGTGCAAAGTCGAGTGTGGTGTTACAACTCAAAGGTAAGCTGCATCAGAAGCACTGGAAACGATGCACCAAGTTCTGGAATGGCCAACAATGCCTGATTGTTCCGTGTGGATCTGGAACCATATACATCCCTATTCAGACTCACCTGGTGTATCTGGGTGTCAAGCTCAGCTACGGTCGCTACGAGGTTCAAGCTGCACAACACCGCGTTCAGCAAGCCCAGATGGTCTTCCAACAGCTCAAGGCTCCGCTGGGTACCAATGGCCCCCTAAGTCAAAGGAACAGGCTTAGACTGTACAAGGCGTGTGTTCTACCATCACTTCTGTATGGGCTAGTCAGCGTGGGATGCACCGTGGAGGTTGTGAAGCTTCTCTCAAGCAACGTTGCACGCCACATGCGCAAGGTTCTTCGCATACATGAGCGCCTCCAATCAGCAGGTGCTGCAGCAAGCTGACATCAACATTCTACATGATCTTGAGTGCCGCATGCTAACGCAGAGCACCTCGCTGGCCCTGGACACATGCAGGTCAGAGCGACTTCAGGCTCACGAGTGCCGTCGAGCCGACTCACTTCGACTTCAACTTGCTCGTGTCCAAGAAATCAGTGCACAACGTGTAGACTCCATGCTCCTGAAAAACATCCCGAGCGGTGTGAAGCTGCCTTGTCCGGTGTGTGGGGTTTACTTCGGCACTAAGTCTGGTCTGGATCAACATATTCACCGAGCTCATCCCACTTTGGAGCAACAGGCGCGCGTCGAGTTTGACAGAGCCAAACACTGTCTACATGGAGCTCCAATCTGTAGATTCTGCAGGTGTCGGATGTCAGATTGGCAATCAATGCGCAAGCATCTTACACAAGGTATGTGCTCAGCTATTAAAGCGTCTATTGCTCGCGGACTCTCGATTGAGGAAATCCTTGCTGAAGCGGAGCAGGCGGAACATCTTGATCCACCAGAACCTCCAGCTCCAGGTTGGACGCTCAGAGCGCCCCTGCTTCAGCAACAACACGAAGTACTTACGATCCCAGATCACAAGTTGGACCAATTCTCCCAGATCATCAAGGAGTACGCGGGGCAATGTGCTCTGTGTAATCAGCGCATAGTTCAACCAGGCCACATGAAAACACACTGGCGCACAGGACACCCGGCAGCATGGGATCATGCACACCGCGCGGCGGATTCTCTTGCAGGTAGCCTTACAGCTATATTTCGTCGGCCATGTCAGTTCTGTGGAAGCCAGGCAAAGGATTCAAAGACCCACTCTCGCAAGTGTCCCAGCTTCTTTCAGATTGCGGCAGTCAGACACCTACATCAAACTAATTTTGAGGCGAAACAGGCGGCTTATACACAACCATCAGCCCCCAAGCAGGACAAGTCAAATCCTCAGTATAAGACTTATGTTGCTCCGATACAGAAGGCGCTGCAGGGTACCAGAGCTCTTCCCACGGCAATGCCCACGATATCAGGTGCTGGAGCGATGCCTATGCTGGCGAGCTCCTCTACCCGGTCAGTACCTCGCTCTCAACATCAAATGCTTTTTCGCGAAGCCTGCAGGTCGGGCCCCGAATCCAGTACCGGCTGCTCCTCCTGATGCGCCTCCTCCGGCAGGTCCCTGGCAATGCAGAGTGAAGCTCGCAAACCCACATCAGCTGTGCTATATCAATGCTGGATTTTTGGCCATGACACATGCCCTACAGTGTGCAGGACATGACATGCCGAGTCTTCAGTTTGCTATCACGCTTGCGAACAAGGCCGCGGAGAGAGGTGTTGTTCTTAAGCTCACGCAAAGCCTCAGATTTCGTCGACTTGTGCCGGCATGGATATATGACGAGGTGCAGAAGGATACGGCGGAATACACTCAGCAGTTGCTCCAGGCACAGGAGGTACACTCTGCAGTTTGGGATTCAAGAAGACTTGGACTGGCAGGCTTTCAGCTACGTGCCCAAGGAGACGAGCCTATTCTCATGCCGCTCCCACCACATGCCACGGACCTACAAGATGTGGTACATCACTGGAATACATACAGCGATATACATGCGCTTGCCCACCCCAGTGAATGCATATGCCTTCAAATTAATCGCTTCGTCAGGTATGGTGAGCGCCACAAGCTCCTACAGCCAATACGCTTCGACAGGCCTCTTCTTTTCCCTCGCTTCGTTGAACATGTTCGCCCAGTCTGGGAGCAATATGAAGCAATCGCAGCCGTGATTCACATTGGCAGGACAACGCAAAGTGGCCACTACCGGGCTCTTCTCAAAGTCGGAGCCCAATGGATGTACACAGACGATTCTTGTTTTGCACAGCCTGTGACGGTTATTGCTGAGCATGAGTCCAATGTGTACGTCGTTTGGCTGAAGCGCTGCTAATCCTCCACGGCCTGCCCACATACTCCAGTGTGCAGCAATGACGGACACCGCGGAGACACCGGATGCTCACATGGAACGAACTCTGGAGAACCTTGAGGATGAGATGTTCAGTGAGTACTTCGCGGCCGGGGTTGGGGCTGAAATTCCGTCTACGGCAGCACCCTCGGAGGCCTCGGATGGGGCAGCTCGCGGCCAACCTACTCCCCGGATGGGGGATGGCAACAAAGGCCAGCAACGAGGCAAAGGGCAGGCCAAAGAAAAGGAGGATGATGATCCGTGGGCTAGCTGGGGCAAAGCAAAGCGTGGATGGGAAGCATGGGGGAAGCAGGGGCAACAACGCTCTAAGGAAGAGCTGCAGGAAGAGCTGGATCAGCTCAAGGACAGCGTTTTTCAGCTGCAAAAGCTGACGCTTCGACATGAAGATTATCTGGGAGGCATTCGACCGGAGACATCGTTTGTTATCTTCATGCGCATGGGCATCCCGGCCTCCATAGTGCCCTCGCTCTTCCAAGCCCAAAAGGCGTGGCGTGAGCAGAAAGAGGAAGATGCTACCAAGATTGACAAGCCCAAGCGGGTTGTGCTCCTCTCCTGCCTCTTTCGAGAATTCTGCTCGCGCCTGGAAAAGTTCCCAACCCAGACTGGCACGATTGACAACATGACGAAGCTTGGATGGATTAAGCCGGAGACCAAAGACTGGTGCTACCTCCGATGGGATCCGCAGGCTGAGCGTCTCAAGACGGATCCGGAGAAAGAGGCCTTGCCTTTCTCGCAGGGCATCGCTACAGTGGAGGCCATCAGAGTTTTGGTGGGGAAAATCGGGCCGGTGTCCCGGTTTCACCCGAGCCGGACCATTGAAGGGAGATGCGAGGCAGCAATGTCACATTCAGTTTGCAGCTGGCACTGTTCAATGAGGACGCGATCCAGCTCCGCAAACATATGAGTCTGCTGAACGGCAACTCCATCACCCAGCTCATGGCGATGGCATGGAGGCCTGAACGAGCTGGCCGTTCCACGCTTGCCGATCAGGTCCAGCGCACCATTCAGACCCCGGCCTCATCCAGCTCAGGATTCGGTGCAAGAGGCGGCGCGAGAACCAGGAAGTGAGTATGACGCCAACATCAAGGTGGCACGATGGAGCTCACTACGACACTTTTGTCTATGCTGAGGACTGTCAACGTTCCCCCTTCTTTTTGACGGTCCTCTTTTCAAGGCCCTATCGGGGCATCCATGTGCTCGTCCTACAAGGGCCAATGAGCAGCTTCGAATAGTGCGCTTAGCATGCTGGGTGGTGCAGAAGCCGGTGCCCAGGAACGTGGAGCGCAACTGCAGCAAAACATTATAAATCCTGCGAGTGCGCTCTGACCGACTCCGGACCTTCAACACGCACTGACACTGCCTCGGATTCGTCATGGATTGTGCCCTTCTCGCGCATGCTTTCTTCTACAGCACATTTCAGCATGTCAGTGCGAGTGCAAGCATACAGCTTACAGATTGCAGCGAGAGATCAATAATGTGATGGATGCAACACCCTCAGTGATTGAAGGCAGCTTTTTCCTGCTCTGCTCAGTTAGCTCCCTCAGTTGCTCAACACAGGGAGCTCGATGAATGGGCCAGAAGCAGTGGGAACTCTGGAGATAATCGCTGATGCTGAGGAGCCTCCGATGACAGCCACTCTAGGCCAGTCGGGTCCCAGTACAACCAAGCGCTCGATGGCCGATAAAAGTGTGAAGGCTCATACTAAGAGCAAGCGTTATCGTGCGGAGGACTGGCCAGTGCAACTTACAGCGTTGACCAAGCAAGTGACACAGCAACAGGCTCTTTCGGCGGAATCGGCCCTCAGTCTGTATTCGGGAGATGCTCATGCAGGTGTAGTGATCTGGAGCACGCAGGATTGGGACTGGAATGACCCAGTGCCGACCACGGCCTCTGAAGCCCTGGCTCAGGGCTGTATGCGCATGGGGTTTGTTCGATTCTCGCTGCTGCGTCGCTTGTTTGAATTGCTGCCCACCAAAAAGCATGAACGGTATGTCTCGGAGAACTTAGATACTGGGAAAGAGCCGCGTTCAATGACCTTTGGTGCCAGCATATTCGGAGGGGTAGCGTCGGTTCAGCTGACGACCCGAAGTGAACTATGGACGACTCGGCTCCTATGTCATGTGGTTCAGGCCCTCAGTCCGAATGCTTTATTCAGCAATGTTTTTCTCCATTTGAACGTTCCTAGTGAGCCTCACGTGGACCCCCACAACCATACCTCGATACACAACACTCTGATACCTCTCAGCGTCTGGAGTGGCGGAGAACTATGGTGCGAGGACCCAGATGGCTCTTCCAGACTGCACCCGGAAGGCCCCGCAGGTCAGCTTCATGCTATCACTCCTCCATGTGTCTGCTTTAACTCCAGACTGCGGCATGCAGTATTGCCCTGGTTTGGGGACAGATTTATTCTGGGAGCATATCACATAAGGGACGAGTGGCGATTGAGTTCTGAAAATGCGGACTTTCTGACACGGCAGGGCTTCAAGCTGCTATCACAGGATCATGCCACAAGTGATCCATACGAATGAGCCAAATGATGGCGCATGACTGCTGGGGAAAGCAGATGACAAAATGAGCGATGACAGATTTGCATATGGATACAGTCCTGCACTCTGCTCCGCTACCACTGCGATGGAGGTACATACCCCACTGCACTACGCCTGACAAGTCGCCAATATGTTTCGCTGGAGTCTGACGATGCAATATACAAAGTGCCTATCGGGCAAGAAGCTGTGGTAGCTTGCGCTGCGTCCGGCTCGCCGCTTCGCAATGTACAGAAGCGCAGGAGCACCGCTTGGGACTAACGGTCCGGGTGCCTCCATTGCTACCTGTTAATGTAGTTTAATCAAGCTTGGATGCTTGCTCGTTCGCCCTGGTTCAGCTGTCCAAGGGATAGCCGGCCTTCTAGGTCGCCCAAAGGGGCCACGCAAAGACGTCTTCGGATGTTTGCGCATCGAGAGAGAGAGAGAGAGAGTGCTAGTAGTGCTACTAGGTTACTAGCTAGTGGTACTTGTAGTACAGGCAGTACGGGTATTGATAGTACCAGTTTCAGTACTCAAACAGTAGTGTGAGTAGTAGTTTGAGTAGTAGTGTAGCAGCAGTGGCAGTAGTAGCGGTAGCAGCATCGTCGTCGTGGTAGTAGTCGTGGTGGTAGTAGTAGTAGTAGGAGGGGGAGGAGGAGGAGGACGAGGAGGAGGAGGAGGAGTAGTGGTAGCAGTAGCAGTGACAGTGGCAGTGGCAGTAGCAGTGGCAGTTGTAGTAGTAGTAGTAGTAGTAGTAGTAGTAGTAGTAGTAGTAGTAGTAGTAGTAGTAGAAGTAGTAGAAGTAGAAGTAGAAGTAGAAGTAGAAGCAGTCGTGGTATAGTCGTAACATCAGTAAGAGCAGGCGTAGGAGTAGGAGGAGGAGGAGGAGGAACAGGAACAGCAGCAGCAGCAGCAGCAGCAGCAACAGCGGCGATAGTGGTGGCGGCCATGATGATGCTGCTGATGATGATGATGACGATGCAGCTAATGTAATTGCTGATGCTGGCGGTGCTGACGATGCATATCCTGCAGCTGATGATGATCATGATGTTGCTGGCGACGGCGCCGATGCGGTTGTCTTGCTATTGATGATGATGACGATGATGACGAGAACGAGTCGCGCGGTAGTCGGTAGGTCCGGAACGCGCAGGACAGACAGATAAAGATCAATGCATGTCGTGTCGGTTCAGACTCTCAGGGTGATCTAGATTGGGGAATGTTGCGCATGGTGACAAAGCCGTTTGCGAGTAACACATCGCAACACGACCGGAGTGGCTTCGGCTGCGTTGAACTTCAACAAGTTAACGAACACCGGACAGCTTGAAACCGTACCCCACGAGCTGCGAGGAGGAAGAGGAGCGCAAGAAGGCTAAGGCTGGCCGATTGACAGTCGAAGCTTTAGGGCCCTTGAGGGCTGTAGTTTTGACAGGAATTTCTGTCCCCATTCCAGAGGGTCAGAAGTGAGAAGCTCTGAGTTAAAAAGCTTTCAGTTGCAAGAACAACTGACATGAAGTTCAGGAGATGAAGGCCCAAGAGACAGAGGAGTCCTTCAAAGGGGCCGGCGTGGGCTTCGCCAAGGTCTGCCTTTGACCCTTTGAAGTTGCGGTTGATAGTTTTGTGCAGGTTTTTGGGGAGGTGGTGGTCAGTTTGAGGAGCTTGTGTGTTTCTGTAGTCAGGATGTGAAAACAACAGCATGTGTCGGGCTTTGCTCAGGAGGCCAGATTGTGATGTGCCACCGAGTCAGAGTCAGCTCTCACATGCCCACAGGTCCCCGCAAGCATGATGGTGGAGGACAAGTCGTCGGCTAGCTTCTTCAAGGGCTTCGGGTTCTGGAGCTGGGTATATTCTGGGGGTTTGTATCACATAAACTCATTACGTATGCAGTTTTTCCTGACGCGCTCAGATGGTAATCAAACTCTGGGGCAAGGGATTGGCTGGCTGATTTGAAGCGAATCGCAGTCGCTACCAACGAACATGGAAGCCAGCTCTGCCTGAAGCTAACACTTGCTGACAGAATTCAGGGCCGGGAGCTTTCAGGCTTCGTACCTGAACGCTGTAGAGGATTGCTGTGAGGCTTCGGTGCTTCAGTCCTGCCGACAGCTGCAGGAGAAGGAAGTCGAGAAGGTCGTCCCCGCGAAGGTAGCAGATGCGCCAAAGGCCGCCAGCGCACTAACCCGAAAGCTTAAAACCTGATGATGCTGCGGCCAGCCGCCAGCCGCCAGCCAGAAGGTTCAGCTTGAGCTCGAGGCAAACAAATCTTCAGCCCGGCTTCCGAAGCATCAGCCTTACGGATCCCCGGCCCCTAAGTTGATGCCGAATCCCTGAACTTTAAATGTTTGAAGCCGTACAACCTTCAAATCGGAGATCTTCGGAAGACCTGCTTCTGCCCCAGCCAGGCTCCCGGCACACCTGGCAAGCGACGTTTGAGCCAGGGGTCAAAGAGAAGGCCTCAAGGGTTTGGGGTTCAGGATTGAGGGCTTTGGCACTCAGGGTTTGGCCAGCGTTGGTAGTCATGGTACGAGTACTCGCCGCCGGGGTCGCATCTTGCTTGTTGTTTCGGTGCAAACACTGTACTTGTCGTATCTGACATCACTTTCTACGAGGAACGGTGCTCAAGTTGTTTGTGCTTTTTGGTTTATATATTGCGATTTTCTCGTCGTCGTAAGTCGACCGTTAGTGGTGTCATTAAAGTTTTTGCTCCTTTTTCACGGCTTGGGGGTTGAGGAGCATCTGAGCAGCAGCCTGACATGGAGAAATTTTTGCATGCGAGCTTCAGAAACTCAACCTCTCAGGATGGATGCGACAGTTCTTGTAACTTGAGGTGCGCACTGTGCAAAGGCTCCGGAACCCGAAAACGTAAGACCTCAACCGTCATCCCTGTGTCGTACAACACTACACAGTCACCACACCCTCTTTGCAACCCCAAACGGCCTTGGCCACAGGAGGGGCTCTCGGCGCAGGTGATGGCCGAGATCCAACGGCCGGTGAAGTAACTTGGGCTTTCGACGCTGGAGTTCTGGGTTCAGGATGTAAGGCAGAGGTGCGCAGCTTGTCTGTTTTCAGGCTTTAGGATTTGGTTCAGGGCTACGGGTTCATGGGCTCACAGCTTGTTCGCCGTTGATCCATGTCTCAATGTTGGAGGATTGGTTTATTTGATTGGGGTGCCGGGTTCAGAATTGAAAGTTGAGACATCATCTTTACGGCCTGCCCCGTGGATCCTGTTCTTGCGAGATGCATCCACTGCCCGAGGTCGATTTCAACAGGCGTTTTTCCTGAAGGCTTCCAACTTGTGTTCGAGTTCCGCTGATGCGGAGCTCAGCAGTTTTAGGAGCCGACAGACCTTGCAATTTTCGCGCTCCGCGGCTGCGAAAGAAGTGCATGGCCCGAGTTTTCACATCCGTTGAGGTCCAAGAACAATCTCGGAGCTATGGAACTCGACATGACGATGACCCAAATCCGGGTTCTCCCTTCGCGTCGTCAGCCTTCTCTAGATTTTGAGCCGCTCGTCCTTACTGGACACGCAGGCCACTACAACCCTCAGGCAGATCGTGTTAATAGCTGCAGCACAGCAGGGCAAGCTTTTGCCCAAGGTGGCCCTATTCAGTTTGAGGTTGTGGCGTGTTGGCAAGTTTTGAGCTTTGCGTGCGTCGTTCGAAGAGACTGTCACGGAGAATGGTGACCGCACTCTTCTCAGCGTCTTGAAGAATAGGAAAGATCTGGAACTGAACTTGCCGAACGATTGCTGTTTTCTTAGCAGATTTCAAGCAAGTGGTTTCTTCATCCGCCAGTGAACAGAGGAGCACCTGGACCACAGACCTGAACCCTCTCGTCCTAACCGGTTGGGGCCAAGCATACACGTCCTCCAATGGCTGGCCTCGAACTGCCCACAGATGAGTGGTGACGCCGGTGGCTCAGATGTGAGGCACTCTTCCAGCCCGAAGCGACGATTCCTCCCCTTCGTTCCCAGCGAGGAGCGCAGCATGGACTTCCGAAATGTGGGCTGCGAGCCTCGGAAGAAGGTGCGCTGTCCGACCGAGGCCCTCCAAGTTTGACGGGTGCATTTCGCCGAAGCAGACAGTGTTCCGTCAGGTGATTCCTGCAGAGTTCAAAGTACTTCACCTTGCAGCTTTGCTGGCACGCTCATCCTAGACTCATATCGGCAGCGCCTAAACTGGAGCCTCCAAGTTGCGCCTTCCATGTTTCGGGCAGGGTCTGCCGGCTGCCCATCAGATCTGCGACTCCCTCGGAGACTAGTTCGGACAGCAAGCCCGGTGCTACACGGAGTTTCTCAACAAGAGTACCTGATTGCAGTGTCCTGTTATTAAAGATCCTACCATGTATCACACTGTGGGGCAACTTCCAAAGGTGGACAAAGTCGACTCTAGGCAGATGGTTTATGCCCTGCAGTTTTAGACCAAGAGCACCAGAAGTCTTGCTTTCTCCGCTTTACCCGCACAGCCAGGAGCCCGAAGTTTCCTGGTATTGGTTCTTCCAGCCTGAAATTCGAGCTTCCTGCCTACATCCTACATTCCTTCGTAAAACCCTCAAAAACACACTTCATAATAGGCTAGCATTCCCAGCATCGTGCTGCATCATTCAGGTGGCCGTGGAGGTGGTCCCTCCTGCCCCGAAACTGCATGTCTCGCCTCTGGAGATTGTCCAGTCCCCAGGGTTTGAGGCTTCTTTGTTCGGGGTCTATGCGGCCTTAGCAGAGGTCCTTGGTTTTCGGCTTTGGGCTCAGGGCTTCTGGGACTCTTGGCTTCGGGCTGGGCAGCTTTCTGGACTGCAAATCTTTCGAGGTCAGATTGTAGCAGTACCTTGAGCGCTTGGTCCCATGAGGAACTTTCGTAGCAACAGTAGAAGCAAGTCCAAATCCTAAGCACTTGCTGGGTCTGCACGCCTGCTGCCGCAATATAAGAGTGTGCAGCCAGGCACGGCTCCCCTTGCTGCAGTTTCCGGGGAGGATCCTCGTCATCTCCAGCCCAGAGGACGCTCTACAGGTTGAGAGTTTCTGCAGAGAGAGAAACTTTCAAAGAGAGAGAGAGAGAGAGAGAGAGAGAGACTTCTTCCCACTCTTCAAAGCAACATCCCCCGTTCACAGGCGAAAGAGGGTGAAATAGACTGGCAGGTAGAAACAGACAGATTGACCTCAATACCGGCAGGCCGAATCATGCTGTCGAGCTTTACTTCCGTATCTTTCCAAGGAGGAGAAGCGAGTCGAAGAACTCTTCAAGGGGGAGGCAGATGCATTGCAGTCTCTTTGCTGAGGTGCAGTTCTCAAGGGCTCTAGGGATCGATGTAGAGGTTTCGAGGTGTTGGTGGTCTAGGGCGATCCTCTTTTGGCTGGTGCCAAGTAGTTGCATCCGATGTCCGGGTGTCGGAGTAATAGCGAAAGCCGGATTTTGTCGGCTTTTGTATTGTTAATGCATTAGACGTGTATTATTGATTAGACGCCGGGCTCATGCAGCAGAAAGACGGCCAAGTTTCGATCTGTTTCGATATGCTTCTGCAAGCACTTGATCTTGTGCCGTGAGGGCTGTGATACTTGCGACACAATGATGAAGCTTCTGCACTGAACAGACTCTCAAACCCCACGGTGGCAGCTTTGAAGCCAACACCGGACTAAGACTCGCCCGGGCTCCACCGCTCAAGGCACTCCTGGGCTTTGACTCTGAGAGCAGGCCGAGTTCGGCGCTTGCGCAGAAAAACAGGTGCAGAGCTTGTTTCAGGGCTTGAGAGTTGGCTCGTGGTGCTGTCGGAGACCTGCGTCGGGAAGCGTCTCCATTTTCGCAGCTGAATTGCATGGCGGAAGTTCTATGATTCTCTGCATTTTGCCTGAGGACGGCCTTGATTCAGATCGCGTCCGAGAAGGTGGACGGCATTTCCTGACACCGAATTCAGTTCGGTGTTCCAGTTTGTGGTTCTGCCAGCAATGTGCTGTAGCAAGGGTCTCGGGGTTTGGGGATTCGAGTGGCTGGTCCTGAAAAAGTATCCACAGAAAGAGACAGCAGTCATAACGGCAACCGCAGCACTGGGACAGCAACACGAATCAATGACTGGCATGCAGGTCGGGGTTGGACAATTCAATCAGGATGTACTTTGGCGAGCTCCAACTCCCGAAGCCCGGAGCACCTGTCCCGGGGGCCCAAAGAGGTGGCTTGCCTGTGGCGGCTGGGCGAGCTGAGGCTGGGTGTGATGATGATGATGATGATGCTGATGGTGATAACAAGCAATGATCACGATGCCGGTAGTTCCGGTGGTGGCACGGATCAAGACGATCGTGATGGTGACAGTGATGGTCATGGGTATGGTATTGGTGATGCCGTGATGCTGATAAGAGTGTAGCTATTCTGAATTTTCTGGTTCCGTGTCACGGTGTGGGTTTTCTCTTCGCCGGCGTGAGGCTGCTGAATGTGCATCTCAGTGTCCAACACTCAGGTCTTTGCCGCCACTGTTAAGGAGACTGCTGGAGGCACTCGCTCAATTTTGGTGAGTCCAGGATAGTGATAGTGCCAAGCCGGCTTGAGGCTAGCGCCTGGGGCAAAGGGGAGGTTGTGTTTAGTCGCTCTGCGATGCAGGATTCGGATCTAGGATCTAGGCTGCGTCAGTCAGTCATCAGGCCCTCGATAACAGTGTCTGCTCGCGACAGCAGCTGCACGCCCTCGGCAAGTCCAGTTACTCAAGCTTACCAGATGTAACCTCTGACTTCGTCACAGCCTCAACTCTCTGCAGGACCGGGACGTTCACAAAGCTTCCTCCTAAGAGATTGCACTTGGATGTTGTCTCTTGGCGGGCTGTACGAAAATGTCAGCACCAAGGTGTCCCAGGGAGCTGTACACGAGCTGAGTGCCTTGAAGGAGCAGTGGGGAATCAACCCCCAGGCAGGAAAAGAGACTCGAACTGCTCTTTGGCCCCTGCGCATCAACTCATCCACGGCTCTGAACGCAAGCAGTGCATTCTGTACATGTTTCAGCCTGCGTATCATCACAGACCTAACATCAAAAACTGAAGCTTTTTGTGTGAATCAGTCTTTCCTCGACCTGCACCACATCGCCATGCACTTGAGAACCACGCGGGGGACCATGACACCGTGTTAGTTGGGGGTTTTCGTGTGCTTTGTTGGAGGCTTCTGTCGTGTTGCAAGTTGATGCAGAATTTGGAACATTGAGCGTGTGGCGAGGTCGTGGATTTCTGCTGTGATAAATCAGGACACAGTGACGGCATCGTTGCATATAGTTTTTTGGATCGCGGGATCAGACCGAATCAACCACAGGAAACCTGCATCATACAGCAGACTCCGCTCTGGAGCGTTGCTATGCACTCATCGTTCCCCGAGAATCGCGCCCACAGCTACAGTGAGAATAGGAGCAAGAGTGGTGTACTGCTAGCAGGCAGGAAAGTAGCAGCCATCTTGGCAGTGACAAGATGCAACTAGCACTGATGTCAGATACCCGAATTGCAACGGTGATTAAGCAGCTAGCTGGCCTGCATGATATCTGTCAAGGTGTTGGACAGATTCCTCCAATCTGCAACAGAAGTCCAAAGGACATGTCGAAGCGCACCCGAGCCCAAGCCCATCCTTTTTTGATGTTGTTTGAATTAAGGTAGGCATCTCATCGACCAGGAAGTGACCCCTCAAAAGCGTTCTCAAACTCGAATGCTCCGCACTAAACCCAACGCCGAGAGCCCGACCATCTGTGGTGATCTTACCGCGACGGTGCATTGTCAGGGTTGCAACGTGGAAGGCAAGCATGCGGCCCGAACCTGGAGACTTGAATGCTGCAGGAAGCGCAGATCCCAGAACACGCCCAAGCCGCGACGCCTTGCAACTGCAAAGCTGATGAACGGCGCGCAAACCCCAAAAGCAAACAATGTAAACCTATCCTTTTTAACACCAGGCCACGCTCGCTCCAGGGGCTCGTGGCCATTTTTCTTCAGAGGCGACTCAGTAAGGCTGGGTGCCCAGTTGTGCTTTGGGCTTTGGAGGTTAGGGCCCAGTAAGGTTCAGGGTATGTCGTGGATAATGAGTCTAGGGAGATTGGTCGGTGACAAACGGTTGTTTTCGTTTCAGGCCTTGCCAGGACGAATGCAGTGCAAGCATGCCGGCAAGGGGCGGTCGGAAGACAAAGGCGCAGACTCGTCGGACCTTTTGCACACAACTGTTCGAAATTTGCAGCGAACTCCTCACATGGTCTTTCCAATGCTGGGGCCGGAACCTCTCAGTCTCCCGGGACACCTAGGAGAAGCTACTACTAAACTACTAGCCACTACTAACGGTGGCAGTGTTTGCAGCGGTCACTGGTTTCCACCAGCTGCTTGAGGATCAGCGGCTGACGGACTGGCAGCAGAGCCCGCTCACACAGGCTCATTTGTATTGCTGCTGTTCCTTCGCTCCTGCTTGTTTGCCCTTCTGACCACCGCTGCTGGTGCTGCTGCTTCTGCTCGTCCTGATTCTGTTCCACCTGTTCCACCTGCTTCTGATGCGGAACAGGGAGAACAGCAACTCTACCACTACCACGACGACGACTACTACGACTACTACGACTACTACGACTACTACGACTACTACGACTACTACGACTACTACGACTACTACGACTACTACGACTACTACGACTACGACGACTACGACGACTACGACGACTACGACGACTACTACGACTACTACGACTACGACGACTACGACGACTACGACGACTACGACGACTACGACGACTACTACGACTGCTACTGCTCCCGCTCCCGCTTCTGCTCCTGCTCCTGCTCCCGCTTCTGCTCCTCCGGTTTATGCTGCTGATGGCCATGGCTACTGCTACTTCTACTGCTACTTCTACTACTGCTTCTGCTACTGCTAGTGTGACTGCTGGTGCTACGACGACTACTAGGACGACGGCGACTGCTAATACTAGTGTTTGCTGCTGCTGCTGTTGCTCCTGCTTCCCCTACTACGACGACAGCTGCCGCTACGGCATACTACTGATGCAATGACTCCTGCCATTACCACTGCCGTTGCTACTGCTACTGCCACTGCTACAGCTGTTTCCCTTGTAGTGAATGCTACTGCTGCGCCACACCATCGTACAAGTACAACAGAGGCGCAGATTGAGTATGCGGCCATTGACGCCTGGGCGGCTCGGCAGGTGCCGGCCATGGCGGCTCAGACAAAGTCACCTAGACTTCCTTCTAATTAGAAACTTTCTGGAAATGGGAAAATTCCAAAACACCAGCATTGCCGGGATGTTTTTCGTGAATTCGGGCACCCTGAAGACTACACTCAGAACGTCAGCTTTTTTTTCGGTGTGGCGCTTGGCACGCCTGCAATGCTTAGTTTCAGGGGTTTGGGCTGATAAAGGGTTGCACGGGGATCGGCAGAGTGTTACCAGGTGTTCAAGTCTACTCGTCTACTGCATCCCATCTTTATACTGGCCTATCCACAACCATCTCTTCAGAGAGGCTAAACCTTTATGAAACGCTCCCCATCGCTCCCCTCCTTCACGGTGGAAGGTTCCTTTTGAGTCATGCTTTCCTGTTTTCCGTAGCCGATCCCATTCCGGTTGCAAGATGTTTCAGCCACTGCTGTGTTTACGGAGGCTACCCGGTGTTTGGTCACAGTGCAGTATCAAGACCGGTGGCAACAGGATTCAAGACCCAAGGCAGTTTCAGGCTGGTTACTCCATAGTCATAGTCCTGTTTCATCTTGCTTGGCGTAACATGCAACTGTAGGCAGCAATGGCAGTTTCCTGAATCTGCGGCAATCAAGTGCTACCAGCTTCAAAAACAAGAAAGCGCACCCCCACTCAGACCCTCTGCGAAGTTTATTGATCAGAGAACAGCTCGGTACCATGTCAGCCTCGAGCGAAACATGATGCTTGCTGTTTTGGTCTCCGCTCGCCCGAGCTGTGCAGTGCTCTCAAGCAGCCACTGCGAGCTCTCAGAAGCCGTTAGAAGAAGCTCTGTCTAGTTAGGCATCTCGGTTCCATGTCGACCTTGTCGAACCCCATAACTGCACATGAACCTAAATGGTCGTCCGATTTACGACATTCCTGATTCCAGAGTGCCCCATATCCGCAACCCACAAACCGTGAGCCTCAAACTCCCGTCCCAAGCATAAGCGACTGCTCGTAATCACGCGAGCTCGGGCTCAAGCCCTGTACCCACCAAGAGAATGACACTTCTGCATGGTGGGCCCGCAGTGAGCCAATATGAGCATGAGCCAACAAGGCCTTCCACTGAGAGCAGAATTTTGCAAGATTTGAGCCTAAGCCTAGAGCTTGAGGGCCTTCAAGGGCTTCGTGAGCTTCACGGACTTGTGCATGGAGCTTCAGGCTTCGCAATACCAAGTTCTAGCGATTCGAAAGCCCAAAGCCTTGAACCTGCAGCAACGTCGCCGGGCTATGCCGGGCTGAACATGGGTGTCTTAACCACGTCAGCTGATGCACCAATTTGTGGCAAATCTAGCAAGTGCAAACCTCGCTCCGGACAGGGCGGAGGAAGCTCATAGGCCCGTCGTAGGCGGCAGCCTTCTTGGTGCCGAGATTACTCTGACGACGTCTTCTTGTCCTTTTCTTGGCATGTTCTCTGCTTCGTCGACTTCGGCCCAAGCCTGCGCACCAGCAACATCAGCAACGCAGCAGATGAAGCGAAAACAGAGGAGCCCCCAACAGGGTGCGTGGCGCAGGCCGATAGCCGGACCGCTTAAGCAACATCGACTCAAAGCCCTGAAATGCAGAGCCCGGACTTGAAGGAATTTTGGTTCCAGATTCCTCCAGCAATGGACTCGGAGATCGAGGCCCCACCAAGCCCAGATCCGACGCCGCCCAGTCCGAGATCGGGCGTGCCAATTTTCAGGCGACGGCCCTCGCATCAGCAGTTGCTTTGGCTGCCACGGTCTAGGGGTGTACAGAGCTTTGGGATCTTACTGATTCGAGGGATTGGGTTCTGATCGCCGAACTTTCGGTTGGCACATGCAGTGCGCAAATTTGCAGAGAAAAGGTATTCTTGAGAGTAGTATGGAATCAGGATTCGCAAGCTCAGGAAACCCTCAAACCAATTTGGTTTCAGCGTTTTCTTAACTTGCTAGCAGCCTTCCCGTGGTATCAGTTTTGGCCACGGACGGCTTCAGAGAAGTGGGCAGCGCTATCTGCTTCTTGAGTCGCATGTTCATGGTTCGTAGATCTGCGAGCAGCAGCCAAAAACCCCAGGTTAGCCCGCCGCAATAGCTGCGGATCGATACAATCAGCCGGAGAGGGCTTCGTGGAGGTTCTGGCGCAGATTCAGGCGTTTTGAGAGCTGCAAGTCTCTGATGTTTGTAAAAGCTCCCGGTTTGCGGTGATCCTGCCGTGGCGTTGTTGCCGTGCCATGCTGTTTCACACTGTCCTACAGTCGAGTGGTGTGTGGTCAGCAGTCATAGCTATATCGTGTTGGGCAATCTGCTGTACTTGTATGGTGCAGCATGTTCGCTTGTGTACATGCCGCGCCAGTTTGTTTTGTTGCATGCAAAAGATGAACAAACATGTCCAGTTTATTTTATTCAGGTGTGGGATCTTCAGAGCCTCGAACTCTTGCTGCTGCCCCCCCTCCATTATCCACTGCAGCAGCAAGAAGTTAAGTGTTTGTGACATCACCGGTTACAAGCAACATTCGGTTCACAGATTGCAGTTGTTCAAAGGTAGTGATGATGCTCAGGGTAACTTGTGTACAGCATAGAACCTTGGTATTGGTGGCCCCAGACAGGTTTTGGTTCGGGTGCAACGACCGGAAAAGAAGGGACAAGGCTCCGGCTTTAGGCATACAGGGGAAGTCCAAGACTTCAGCTTTCCAAAACGTGGAAGCGCGGCAGCCTACCCAGCCAGGTCAAGGCAGGCCAAGCCATCCTGCCAGACTCCCAGAAAAACCCAAAAGCCCCCTGTCCTTGAACTGCTGAATTGCGGTATTCGCGTCATCATCTCGTTTCTGTTGTTTTTGCCGTCGAGGCCTTGCAGGAGAAGCTGCTCCATATCTATGAAGCAGATGTGGAAGGGATGGCCACACAGTGCTTGAGCACGAGCTGGTGCTTGAGGGTTTGGGATCCAGACACAATCAGCAGAGAGGTGTTGATACGATGCGGAGACCACCATAACAGGAACAATTCTATCTTCTTCCGGATTGGAGTCGATAGCTAGTCTGCTGCAAGCTGTGCCGCTGATGGAATGCGCCGTTATGGAATGCGCAACATCTTGTCTTGAAATTCAATTTCTGGTCTGGAATTCATGACAAGGTATGTTTTCATGTGTTGGTTTATCGTCGCAAGTTACATGTGCTTGTTGCACGTGATGCCTTGTGCTGGCCAACCAGACAGAGAATCGCGATTCAGACAGAACGCTTATACGCTTGACGTCCTCAAGAAGGAACTCCCCCTCCTGCAAGATCCCGCATGCCCGAAATCAGCCTCTTTCCACTTCCGCTGCTGACACGAGCCGTCTCTCGACCTAGAGGTTGCCGAACTTCCAGAGAGCTGTTGCAAGTGAGTATCGTTCGGCCACCAGTGCACTGGCATCCATGGCTAATGGCCACTCAACATGCTGAGGTCAAAGAAAGTGGTGAGACCGATGAAGAGCTTTTCGAAGCAGCTGAGTGTGATGGACGCCACCAAGAGCCTTGACAGTCCGGACGTGCGGTTTCGCTCGTTTAGATTTCGAGATACGGCAACGCATGCTAATCTGAAACTAGAGCTTCTGGCAGAGTGTCGGCAGTCGCAGCAGTAGCAACAAAGGAGTGCCACGCTGCTGAACGAGTACCATGACTCTTTGCAGAGGGCCGCTCTGACTTTTCAAAAAGCCTCGGAAGTTCTTCGTTTGGTGGGGTTGTTGAGATGGAATTTGCTCACAGGCCTCATCGCCGCATGATGACATGCCGGAGAGTCTGCCTGCTGGTCCAAAAGTCGAAAGATCAGTGACGAGCTTGGCGAAGTCGGCCCACGATGCAACTGCCGCCAGCATGGAAGAGACCCTTCGGCTTGGCGACGCAGCCTTTCAATTGGGTGTTGAGCGGCTTGGCCGGCACTTCAACCTTGATGATTACGATGGTCGTCATGAACCATGGCGGCGGCCCATGGTGCTTGTTGCTGGTGTAGTTGTGGGTGGCGTGCTGGTTCAGAGCCACTCGTGGATGCGCTGACAGAGACTGAAAAACAAAGGGCAAGACAGACAGAGAGAGCTGCCCCGAGCAAAACAAAGTTATGACAAAGATCTGCTCCACAGGCTTGCGTGTACGGACGGAGAAGAGCGGGACCGAGAGAGAGAGAGAGAGAGAGATTCCCGCCCCCCCATCGCAAGACTTTCATTCCCTATATGGGCGGCCCAAGGGCTTAACTCGCCCTCCGAGCAGAGAGAGAGAGAGAGAGAGAGAGACAGAGAGAGAGAGAGAGAGAGAGAGACAGCCATTTTGGCTCAAGCCGCGAGTGGTTCGAGGACAGGTGGGCCCATCCGCCCTGCTCTATCCTTTCTCTTCTTGCTGAACTGGGCCTGCCTGATCCAAAACCAGGGGCCTGACCTCTCTTTCCTCCTTCCTCTCTTGCTTTTCTGCCGCCATTGCTGAACGGCGACAAGGAGATCAGTGCCCTGTCCCTCCTCATCGCTTCTGCCGGGGAAGTGGTTGTGCAACAGTTCCCGAGGTGAACCGCCGCTGGCCTGACCCTTGAGGACTTTGCGACCAGCTAAGTGAACGAGATTGACGACCGTCTCCTACCTGAACATTTCAGAAAACCGCACTTCCTGCAACATGGCAGGGAAAGGCAGTGGAGCCGCCATGATGGAGCAGGACTCTCCTCAGCGTAAACGGGGAGTACCCGAGAGCGATGGTCTGAGTTTGGAGGCCATCCGTGAAGTGGTTAGAGGTGAGATCCAAGGAGCGGTGGGTGGCGTCTCCGAGCGTGTTGTGGCCTTGGAGAAAGGCCTCCAGCAACATTGTGAAAGAACGCTGCAAGCAGTGGAAACCCTATCCACTGGACAAGCCCAGCAAGGACAGCGCATTGAAGAACTCTCCACGGATACCAAAGCAATTGCGAGCAGGTTGTCAGTGCTGGAAGGCACAGTGAAGAGCATCCAAGCTTCGGGGAGCACCCCCTCGACGACCGATTCGGGCAGAGTCCCTGCTCTGGTGATGGGCGGTTGGCCGCCCGACTCCCCGGCCAGCGATGTGCTCCAAAAAGCCAACGAAATGGCCCGCGACTTGCAGCTGCAGCTCAGTCTTGCCGATGCTTTCGTCCCAGGTGTCCATGCAAATGATGGCGAATCGGAGGACAACCTCCGTCAACGTATCCAGGCATGCATTCGTAGAGTGAACACTGCCAATGTGACACTAGGTGTCAAGCCTGACGGTAACCCAGCCAAGCTTTGGCTATCGGTCAGTCAGCCGCCAGAGCGCAGACGCCGTGCGGCCCTCGCAGGCAAGGTGAAACGCCTCATCATTGAAGCAGGGGGGGTCCCCCTCCTAAACCGCATCGAGCCAGAGTGGGCAACCGGCACAGTTTGGTTTAAGAACGTTAAGGTTTCCTCAGGTGCCACGACAGGTCCCACGACTTCCACTAGTGCAGGTTGTGGTTGGATTGACCTCCCTACGCTCGCTAACCTCCTCCACATTGACCTGCCTGCGCTTGAAAAGACCTGGGAACCGCTTGCAGCGGCTCTCCGCTGATTAGATGCAAACTTTGCTGAAGACGGGGAGGACCCCGCATGGTCTCACCAATCCGATACGGATCCTCGCCAGCCGCGACAAGACGGAGCGGCTGCACTGACTCAAGAGCCGAGTCAACAAGAAGCGGCTCGCCTGCATTTTGCCTCTTGGAATCTGGGTGGCATGAGCCCGGACAAAGTCCTCGACTTGCTTCTCGGCCTTCAAGGGACTCCTTCTTTGTCCCTCCTACAAGTCCTGTTTCTCCAAGAGATAACAACCACTGGGGGAGGACCCCATTTTGATGCTAATGATACCTGGACCCTCGTGCATGGCAAGCTCGCCTCTGAATGGAGGGGATGTGGTATTGCGTATCGCAGCACCATAGGCACACAGGAATCCTCGCGCATGTGCCTTGCGTCCATTTGCACCACCCTTCGCCAGCATGACAGGAAGACTCTGGGCCTAGTTTCGGGCCACATTTCACATAGGTTCACTATTGAACAGACAGCAGCTGCTTTGCACGGCTGGGAAGGCATGCCTGCCCTTCGCTGCCCCAGGCTGCTTATGGGTTTCGACGCCAACGAAACCTTCCTACAACCAGAAGGCTCCCTAGGCAGCACAGCATTATCCTGCACGGGTCGGGGAGAGCAGATCCTCCAGACACTTGCTGAGTGTGACATTTACTTTCCTCTACAACAAATGCACGCGCCTTCGCATTTTCCATATAACCCTGACCTCGCTGCCAGACGCCTTGACTACGTGGCTGCTAGGGGCATTAGGGTTTTGCATGCACATGTCGGTCAAGCCAGGGACCGGGCAGCGTCAGATCACGAGCCCATCCTTGCATGTGCCGTGACCCCCACACCGCCTGGACCCAAGAGTGCAGTCATCTGGTGTGCCCGGCAACTCAAGGCCGACTGTCATCGGGTGCTCGATACTCACCAATCCACAGGGGGAGACCCCCACCATGCAATCGCCACTATCGCAGCAGCCATCACCGAGCCTGCGCAGAGATCATTTAAGTTTAGGGAGAGTAAGGCACTTAAGCAGCAGCGCCGGAATGCCAAAACAATTCCCGCAGGCCCTGCTGCACGTGATGCGTGGAAAGCCATTTCACGCCAGCTCCAGCTTGAACGCAAAGCTTGGAAATCCAGCCTGGCCGATCGAGCTGGATCCCATGACTGGAACGCTTTGCGCTCCCTCAAGCACAAGAGCTCAAAAACCAATTGGGCGGCTCCCCTCCTGATGATCCGGACTGGGAAGACAAGCTACGCCAGCACATGTCATCCATTTTTCGCAAGCAGCCTCCTCACCTTACCAGAAGTGCGATGCAAGCTCTGCGGGAGGAAGCTGCCCGCCTGTGCAAAGTTACACCATGGGTTCCCTTTTCCGAAAGTGAAATGCGAGTCACCATGGCCAAATGGAAGAACCATAAAGCCACAGGACCAGATGGAATTGCCTTGGAAGCCCTCAAGCTGTTATTTGAGCACGACTCCTGGAGACCCAGACTGATTGAGCTCATCAATGACGGGCTTTACAAAGGGGAGCTTTTTTCCTGGGTCATGACTGGAGCCTCTGTCCTTCTTCCCAAAACAGCTCTGCCCTCGGGCTGGTCCGAAACCAGACCGATCACGTTGTCAAGTGCCATTTTGAAATGGATCTCACAGCTCCTTCTCCTGAGGGGTAGCCCCCTGCTGCAAGAGTGCTGTCTCCGCCAGTGGGCCAGCAAAGGCAAGCAAGGAGTGGAATTAATACTTTCACTCCGCAAGCTGGCGCGTGTTGCACATGAATGGAATACACCCTTTTACATTGTGAAAATAGACATCGCAAAAGCTTTCGACAGCGTGGCCCAGGAGAAGCTCGCAGATTCAGTCATGCGCAAAGTTGCCATCAACGGGGGTAAACCCTGGGAGGCGCGCTTGTGGTTCTCCCTTTTAGAGGCCCGAGAACTGCACTTCTGGGTGCAGAAGCATTGCGTAGCAGTAGACCAATCCAATGGCGTAAGACAGGGAAGCCCTGATAGCCCCGTGCTTTTCGCAGCTGAAATTGGAGAGGTTTTGGATGCTACTTTGCAAGCCGTTGACGGAGGGACTCCTCCGCACGTAGGCCGTCATGCTGCGCTTGCCCCGCCGCCCCACTCAGGCGCAGCCTTCATGGCTGACACATACCTTCGGGGGGAATCCCCAGAATATGTCCAGAAGGTACTCTGCGAATTGGAGAAGCGCCTGCTCGAGATCGGCCTTAAAGTCAATGCCAAGAAAACCCAGGTTATTTCCAATAGAGCTGATGATCCTTTCAGGTTTCTCATAGGAGGGGTTGAAGTAGTCCCCGACGGCCCGGATGCCATCATGACCATCCTTGGTGCACCCATTAGTATGTCCGGGGACCTCTCCCCGATAGTTGCCGAAATGCAAGCAAGGGCCAGACGCTCCTTCCAGGCACACAAGAAAGTCCTGTGTTCTCGAGCCCCGCTGTCTGAGCGTCTTAAGTTGCACCAAACCCTTGTCAGGGAGGCCGGCCTCTGGGGCTGCCCGGCGTGGCCCATCCAAGCCGCACTTTACCAAGCTGCCAACAGTACGCAACTGCTGCAGATACGTACCATAGTAGGAGGGGAACGCACCCCTACCGAAGCATGGCACGATTGGCACATCAGAACTATGCGCAGGGCGAGAGCCCTCATGCACAAACACAAAATAGTGCGATGGTCATCCCATGCTTTGCAGATGCAGTGGAACCTCTGGGGTCATATTGGAAGGGCCCCCTTCCAGCCGACTTTCCACATCCTCCGATGGAGAGATCTCACGTGGTGGAGAGATCAACAAAACCTCTTGCCCGGCCCCTTCCCTAAGGGTGTTAGGCATATAGGCCACCATAACCCACACAGGGATCCAGAGCGAAAGATCTTTGAGACAGCAGGGCCGCAGTGGTGGATTACCGCCTCGGACCGAGCCTTGTGGCAACTGTTGGGAGGCAACTTCATTCTCCAGAATGATCCCCCATGGGCATCTGGAAACCAGCTCGTCCTGCCAAGAAAAACCGAACCTCGCACCGAACAAAAAGCGGCCGACCCGAGCCGCCAACAGAGTCAGAGTGCCGATACTTGAGCCAGCGGGGAGAGCCCGCCGTGTCACCCCAGCCGAAAACCGTCGTGCAATCCTGGACGGATGACTGACCACCAGGAAGGTCCAGTCGCACTTGCCGGTGAACCTATGTCACATAGTGCATGCAACCAGGATCGCTCCAGTGATTCTGACGCAAAATAGACCCGTGTGCTTTGCTTTTCTTCCCTTTTGGTCAGCAGAGAGAATGCTTTCATAACATGTGAGCTTCGGCCGTGCTTTCACGAGTAGTCTGTGCAACTCCATGAACTGCAGCGAAGTCACAAACGCAACATGTCAGCCTCAACCATGCCTTTAGTGACAGGTGTCTGCTATACGTAGGGACTTTCTGCCTTCGTCCTTGCACCTTAATACTTTGGCCGGGGGCTTTCCCTCTCTGGTGTGCCTCTTGGGATACATAGGCCTAGGGAAGTGATTTTTGAGGACTCTGACAAGCCAGTGCAGCCCGCCTCTTTGCGAGCAGTCCACGCCTCTAAGAGCAGCAGCTCCCCGCCGCGACACAGCCCGCGCTCAAGCAGAAGCTTGAAATAGCACGTGAGGTTGAAGCCCCGCTCTTCGCCGACGCCCACCAGCCATGGCCTCAGCGCCGATGGGAACCCAGGCCATACTGGCTCTCTTCGCCGTCTTGCTACGCATGGAGCTGTCAGGGGAGGCCCCTCCAGCCCTTCCGACATGAACGAGGAAAGCAACTCTGACACGGACGACATGCCAGAGGCACCGCCAGAAGCTCCAGAGGCCATGGACGTCCCACATACGTCCCTGCCAGGCAGCTTCCGCACCTCTCACGGCACACAGGGAATGCTTGAAGAAGGTGAAGTCTTTGATCTACCTGTTCTACGCCATGGAGACGCCCAAATGCTTGATGAGCCAGCGCCTGCACAAGGGGAACGGCCCCCTCGAGGAACAGCACAGTCAGAGGGTTCCTTCCAACAAATCGTGGGGGGACCTGCTGCTACTTCCACGAGTTCCTCAAGCCCCTGGAGACCGAGCCCTACGAGATGGCGCCCATTACCCGATCCAGCACTACCTCGACAGCACAACCTACCTCAACGTGGACCTGCACATGTGGACCTACTACCAGATCCTGCACTACCTCAACAGGACGCAGACCAAGACCAAGACCGAGACCTACGACCTCGACCTCTACCTGCAGAACCAGACCAACCTGCAATTTTTGTACGACCCGTCACAGACCAGGCCGGCTGACCCGACGGCTTTTGCAGCATCCGACCTCATGCACTCAAGCCCGGAACCTGATCCACAACTTCCAACCCACTCTACCCAACAACTACAACCACAACAACCACAACCCGTCTCCCGACTTGGATATGCTCGAGGCTTTGCTCCACCCTATGTCGCAGACTCTGACCCATGGCATGAAGGCGGTTTCGTTGGAGCTGATGAACTAGGGGTCCCACCCCCTCCGCCTCTACCTGGCCACGAACCTCTACCTCAACGGCAACATCCACAACCACACCCACAAGCACCAGCTGATCCAGACAGGGATACAAGCCAACATCCGACGATGGACCCCTGGAACTTCCTGGCCACGCACTATGCCAGCCATGGATCTTTATTACCGCCGGACCAATGGACAGCAAACCCACTTGGACTACATGAACCTCCCCCACAACTTCCTCCAAACAGCGCTGCCCCGACATCGGAATCGACCTGCGACACCGAGGACAACACTGACGCCACCGACATTACCGAGGATACTGAGGACCTGAACGACGAGCCGCCCAACCCACCAACACCTCAAGAAGATCTTCCGCCTCCAGCCTCTTTGTGGACCGCTCCTGGACATCAGACAGAGAGCCTACGCGCACAACTAGAAGGACAAAGTCAAGTGAACAACCAGAGCCGTGGCCACAACCTCCACTCCAACGACAACGACCAAGACCAAGACGCTCAGCCCGACACCGTCCACTACGTCGCCTCAGACTTCAACGGGAATGGGGCTGAGGACGTACCGAGGCAAGCGGACCACAACGCGGACACCGGCGGCTCCGATGGCGACACCTCCGACACCGACTCCGACGACGCCGAGCTGGAAGACGACGGGGAGAGCTCCTCGACCAAAAGACCGACAGACCAACAGCCCAAAAGACGCGCAGGACACGGCAGCCAAAGAGTTAAGAACAAGGGACAAAAGAGCGATGTGAAAGCCCTTTGGCGGCAGCGTGGTTGGGGGGGCAAACCCCCATGGCTCTCCTGGCGAAGAGCACTCCCATGGCTCCAAAGAGATGAAAAGCCACCCTGGAGGCAACCGTCAAGCCGACCAGAACACCATGGCATGCTCGAGGCGATGCGAAACGCGCAGAACTACGTCAGGGATGCAGCAGGCAATGTTATCCGTCCCCAACCCTCCTCGTCTTCATCTACGAGCCCTACGCGTGCAGTGCCCCAGCAACAGCAGCAGCAGAAGCCATTTCAAGACGCCGAGTCCACCACCAGCAAAGAACATACGGCAGCAGCAGCAGAGCACAAAAGGAGGCAAGCAAACAACCCCTACCTCCTGCCACCGCACCTCCGACCACAGCAAGAACCAGCCCAAGCAATGGGCACTCAACCAAGTGCCGATCACCGGGGATCCGCCCCCCCGATTCAGCAGAGGAACAAACTACGGCCGACCGAAGCTGGAAATACCACTACAGATACCGATCCACCACCACGGCGAGTTCAATTTCAACTTCCTCCTCACCATCGAGAACATCCCCCGAAGCCGGCTCGGAGACAAAAGGTCCTACGCAAGCTCTCCAACAGTACGACAACGCAGCTCAAGTTTGATGGGCTCACGCACTATCCCATCATCTTGGAGGACAATAGACCCTCCTACATGATCGAGCAGGACACAGGGAACATTGGTGCCCCAGAACAGCGCTCCTACCCCCACGACCAACGAGTACCACCCAAACGGAGGAACATGACGCGGATGACACCACAGGGGGTGAACCTCTCTTCTTTCAACCTCCTGCTCTACGACGAGATGCCGGCCAAGCCTCGCAAACAAGGGCCGGCTCCAGCACAGACCCGCCCGCAAATCTCAAGCAGGGCTTCTCCCCTGCTATACCTGCAGTTACCGACCTCGAATCGGACGCAAACCTCGCTGCAACAAGGGGGGGAAGCCCCTACCTGGAAGCCGGCCTTCAGCGACTCCAACCACCACATGCAATCCAACATCAAGGTGGGGGCCAACTCTCAGGATTTGGCTTGGATCCTGGGTGCAACACCCAGTACAGTCCCACCCACTGTACCACTGGGACCCACCAGTGTCTTGAGCTTGCGTGGAACGGCAGATGGAAGCTGGAGAGGACTGGTGTGGAGACTGAGGCCAGACCGTCTTGTTGCCCACCCAAGAAGGCTGAACCACGAGCCCACCGTCGTCGCCTTCAACACGCTTGGCTCGCACAAGGAGAAGGGTGGCGTTCTGCCCGTCGGCACCCATCTCACTCTCCGACCTGTTGGACCTTGGGTGGGAACTACCAGAATCGAGCTCGGAACAGCCCTCACTCCCAAATACTGGCTAGTCATTATTGACAAAGTGGAGGCATCGGAAATACAGAGCCAGGGGAACCTGCCCCTAGAAACCGGAGAGAGCTTCTGGCTGGTTTGGAACGATGATGGTGTCTGGGCACGCAAGCCTCGATACGACGGTGACGTTGAAGCCCTCCTACACCACCACAACGCAGAAACCATAGCTCCCAACCACGGCGAGCGGAACCCCAAGGGACAAAACCTAAAGCAGCTCCGGATCTACGACAACCTCCTCCTGTACCCCATCGTGAACCACAACAACGTCCACGACAGCCACCGCGAAAACCTGCTGCGCCGAGCCCCGGATCCCAATCTGAGACAAGCTGGCCCAGCGAGGATGAGGAAAAGGACGACAGCACCAACCTCATGCAGCCGGGGGAGACCCCAGCCAGGGACCAAAGCAGACGCAGGCAGGGAGAGAGCCATGACGAAGACCAAGACGATCATGGAGAAGGTAGTGGAGCCTCCTCGTCCACCGACCCCTTCCCGCTACCGCCTGATGCGAGCATAGGGATGCAGATGGAAAGCCTGGAGAAGATCAGATCTTACGTGCTCTACTTCAACAATCTTTCCCCCAGACCAGAGAGGACGTGACCGACCTGGCCTATAGAGCGTGCTCCCGACTCATACGGCTACGTCAAACCTTCGCACAGGAGCCGCGGGAGATCAACACACTCCCGGATAGCATAACCAGCGGCCCCTTGAACCCTCTGGCAGAGGTCCAACTTCAACTTCGACAACTTCTTGCGCAACATGAACACCCACCTTTGCAACATTGCAGGCGTGTCTTAGATCGAGTACTTTATCTTCTGCAACAAACAAGGTGGATGATTGACTGTATGAGTACGTCACCCTGCATGCCGGGATGGATGGAAGCATTGGCGGGAATCAAGAATGCCGCAGCCAACGCAGCTATTGCAGAACTTGCGGTCGAAGAGGGCGGCATGGCTTCAGTGAATGAAGCCCTCACAGCCTTGCTGGCGGCAGTGGACCGTACGGCAACTTACCTCGACCGCCTTGCTGCACAGCCTCAGGTCGGGGGTGCCCCCCTTGGTGAGATGGTGCCCAACAAAAAACGCTGTCTGTCAGAAGGAGAAGCTTCAGAACGGGGAGAAGTACCACGTGTCCCGCCCCGACGGCCCGATCATCCTGAAGACCTTCCAGCCCAGGCACTACCTCGACCCAATGCAGCTCCCCGAGGTGGCGATTCAGTTGAACCTGTACAACACGAAGAACAAAGACGGGCTCACCCAAAGGGGGACAACCCCTATGAAGCTACACCATACCAAGTTCTACAAGCCCAACAAATTATTGAGGGCCTTATCCCCTTCCTTGAACAGCAGGCGGCAGTGACCTTGGCGCGAGCCCATCACCTTCTGTTCATGTGGACATCAGCGCTATGGGGTCAACCCATTCTCCTCGTCGACAACGCAGACCACGACACGCATGCAGGGGCAGTCCCCCTAGCTGCAAGCATGCAGGAGCCTGACTCTCCTTCAAATGCTACGACGCAAGCTTTCAGAGCACTGAGCCCTCCTCGCAGCAGACCGACAAGGGCAAGTGGAAGCGGAAGTGTGCCGCAACCTTTGGCGAGGCAGTCCTCCCACCGGAGAAGAAGAATGCAGGCCATCTTCTATGGAACTCCGGAACATGAAAGAGACCGAGAAGGAGGCCAAGGCGGAGACAGCGACCAAGACGGGCCGCCATGGTGAGGTGTGCTGAGTGCCAATTTGAGTGATGCCGGCGAGCCCCCGCATGCCCCCCCTTTTCTGGCAGAACCGGCGTACTAGTTTCTGCACCGCTGCTTTCCTGTTTCAGTGATGCTCTTTGTTGCTTCCTTCGTCATGAGCCGGCAGCCAAGAACCTCAGCCTGAGTAAGGGGCCACCTAGGTTTAATGCCGCCTGAACGCCTCTTTTCTGTTAGGTGTTGCTACTTCCTACCAGGGCCTTCGACAGTTCCGAGAACGTTTCTCAGATGGGCGACTTTCATGGCACAACAAAATTCGAATATCGAAACACGAGGGGATTGCCCCCCTTCCTGCAGCGGGCAATCACTTAAACCTATGCTTGTTTTACCCTTCCTTTTACAGCCGCTGCGGGAATCTGCGTTTCACAGCTGCAAACTGCTCCCCTCGTAACATGGCATGTTTTGTGTGTTTCCTAGGGTAGGGGCTACGAGCTTGGCACAGTCGATCCTTCACCGTGGTTCTGTTTTGAGTATTGTTCTTTGTTGCTGCCCTTGTCAAGCCATGCAACAGTCACTACTTCGCACGGGGAGCTTGATTCTTTGGCCCTGAACTTCTTCTTGGATTCCGGGTCTCTCACGCCCCCCCTAGTCGATTAGACTTTACTGTGGCATGGTCTTTACCTCTAGGACCAAGGCAGAAGCAAGGCCCTGCAGGCTCTCGACCCAAGTCTCCCTTGTTTCACATTTTCATGCGCAGGGGACGCCCTGAAAATTATGAAGCGTGGTGACTGCTCTCGGATGGTATGATATATATATATATATATATATATATATATATATTCAAATGCCTGGTGTACTGTGATTCTGCATCTGGCTTGAACTGTTCCTTTGTTGTTGACCCTGTACGAAGCCAGGCTTAGTACTCTCGTTGTATGCTAGTAGGATACTTTTTCCTGGTAAACGCAACCGTCCAGAGATAGCACGTACCGCAAGGATGGGGAGTAGCCCCAGATACAAAGCAGAAAGCCGGGTCACTAGCTGTTTCGAAGCAGTACTTTGCTGTTCTGTCTTAGACCCTTTTTATTTGTTCTACTTTGACACCAAGTACTGCTAACGACCCGTTGGAGCATGTCTTCCCCTGACCTCAGTTGGAGTATTAGTTGCTTGCATGGCCTGTTTGTACTGTACTGCCGTATTGTTCGCTGTTGCTTCCCCTTTTGAGCCAACTTGAGAGTCAGAACGAAGTAGGCAGGGACCCTCAACAGCGGGGATGATCCCCGACAGCACATTGCTGCGACAACACGACCGACTGGGGAGACGTCCCATGTAGGTCAAGACCCGTCTCCCTGGGATACCTGCACATGTCCTACCTTCGATGTAGTGGAACCCGAAATGCCTTGACCTTCACTTTTCGCTTTTCTCAGTCACACCTGACCACCAACGACGGGGAAGACCCCCGACACGGCAACTGAATGATTTCAGACTCCGAATCCTTTGTTGAGCTTGCGCTGATTTGTAACTTTTTCGAATGCAGTTGCCGAGGGTAGAGCTCGACCTTTTTTGACTGTCAGCGCCGTGGTCAGTGTTTTGCCCTTTAACCACCTCCGCAACAGTCGGGGGCGCACAAGCGCGCGGTGTAGGGGGTCAAACCCCTACACCCTAGCCCTGGCGAAAGAAAGAGAGACAGGGCTGGGAAAAGGAGATGAGAGAGACCGAAACCGAGATGGGGGCTGGCCGAAAACTCACGTCGAAAAGCAAGATTGTGTTCACGACCCGGAAGTCCACTTGATGACGGGGCTGGCGGCTAGTGCTTTGCATTCGCGGTCCAGCTATCTAGAAAGGGAGCCAGACACAGACAGAAGGAAGGAGTGGCAGAGACAAGGTGGGCCATGGAGGAGAGTGAACTCGCCGATCTGCAGCGGAGCAACGCCTTCACCGCGCCCTTTGGACGCAGACGGGTCTCAGCAGTTCTGCACCAGGGACTCCTACGATATCTACAGCTATACTTTGCGATGTTTTGAGGAGTGAAGTCACTTCAAGGCAGGTTGCAAAGATGGTCGTTTGGAGAAGGCTTGACAACAAGGCTTCGTGATGTCTGTCAAGCCACTGCCACTCCCGCTCCCGCTGCCATTCCTACTCCTACTCCTAGTCTCAGTCCTACTCCTACCACTACCGCTAGCACTGCCACTGCCACTGGCACTACCACTACCGCTACTACGCAACCGCTACCACTACCATTACTACCACTGCTACCACTACTACCACTACTACCACTACTACCGCTATTACCCTACTACCACTACTACCACCAGTACTACTACTACTACTACTACTACTACTACCACTACTACGACGACGACTACTACTACGACGACTACGGCTACTGCTACTGCACTGCTACTGCTGCTGCTACTACTACCTCTACTACTACTACCTCTACTACTCCTCTACTACTACTACTACTACGACGACTACGGCTACTGCTACTGCACTGCTACTGCCACTGCCACTAGTACTAGTACTAGTACTAGTGCGACAACAGCAACAACAACAACTACAACTACTACTACTTCAACTTCAACTTCTACTTCTACTTCTACTTCTACTTCTACTTCTACTACTACTACGACTACTACTACAAGTATACATGGTGTGTGCTACTACAGACTACTTCATACGACGACGACGACAATTACTACTGCTTTTGCAACTTCTTCTGAGAGGATGCGTCCCTGAGAGCCCTCAGCTCCAGGCCGCGGCAGCAGACAACAACCTCGGGCGCAGCTCGGAAGCTCCGCACAGCCACCGAGCGACCTGCACAGGGCTGTGCCATCAGCCCCGAATCGCCCAAAAGGAGCAAAGAGGGGCTGCAACGCTTGAGCAAGGCTTGAGTGACTTTGGTGACTTTGGAGTCAGATGATTATGAACCTCAAGTCCAGCATTTTGGGGGCTAGCTGTGTTCCCTAATTTGAATTTCAGGGTCCAGCGCCGTGCACTGCAAGAATGAACATCATCCACAGGATGCTTTGGGACATCCTGTCTATGGTGGCCTTGCTGGTGGAGGTAGCTAGGTTATCAATCTGGCTGGTGTCGTTTCGCAAGTTTCTTGATGACTTCCGGTAAGGGGCAGGGAATAGCTGGCTGCGACATGGACTTCGGTCGAGGTGTTGGTTTCCAAGCAGACATCCGTTTCAAGAAACCTGAGGTCTTGACTGCTCCACTCCAAGTCTACGATATTTCTGGTGGAGTCCGGCAGGTTGGAGACGTCTTACACTGGTCAACCACCAGCTATTGGGTTCTGGACGTGCCAGCATCGTTCCTTACAGCAGTCTACATCAATGACATCCTTCACACCAAGCTTGCCGATGTGGCTCGGGTGTACTTGAGGTCTTGGTTTGTCTTCGACATGCTGATGTTGGCGCCAGAGGCGGTCTTCTTCGCCAGTGCGCTCTCGCAACAACCGGGAGAGGAATCCGAGGACCCAGCAGCATCCGGCCTGCTGCGGGCCTTGCGCGCGCGGCGACTGGTGCGCGTCGTTCGTTTCGTTCGGATTCTCCGATTCCAGAAAGCCATGGTTGTCCTGAAGAAGTTGAGCTGCTACAGGCATTTCAGGCTGTTCTTCCAAGGCCGCATTTCGTCTTCTTTGCTGCCGGTCCTTTGCTTGATGTTCGGTCTCGCAGCTGCAGTGCATTTCCTGGCAAGCTTGTGGTTCGTGGCAGGGACCGTCGAACATGGTTGGGCATTTAATGAAGGTCTGCATGAGGCTCCCTTCGCCCTTCAATATATACGAAGTGTGGAGTGGGCGGTGTCTCGGTTGCCAGCATCCTCTTTGAGAGCTAACGTCGAGCTGCACACCGCCTTCGAGCGCTGGCTGGCCATCATGGCCACCTTTGCTTCTTTAATCATTTCCTCAATGTTTGTCAGTATTTTGACCAACCTGATGGCGGATGTTGCTCGTCGAACACGAAAGATGGCACAGATCCTGGAGTCTGTCAGAAAGTACTGCGGAACGTGTGGGGTGTCCTATGCTCACACCATGAAGGTGAGAAGGCTGGTGGAACGGGAGCATTGCCGGGCCAGCATCCAGGATCATATGCAATTCCTGCTGACACTTCCCGAGGCTCTCGTCAGGGAGTTGTTCCACGAGGCCCGCTCAATCACACTCGCTTGCCATCCTTTCTTCATGGAAATCGGGGCTATGAACCCGACTATGGAATTGCAACTGTGCAACAGGGCGGCGAAAGAGCTTTATCTCCTTGAACATGATGAGATGTTCCGTGGCAATGAGAAAGGTGAAGGGATATATATCTTGGCATCAGGTGCAGCTCAGTACGCTCAAGGAGCTGAGTTCTACCAGCCACTGACATCATCACCGGACAAGGTCAGGCAGTCATCATCTCCGGGAATTGCTGTGCGGTTCTTCAACGTTGTCGCCGGCACGAGCGATCGACTAGGTGAAAAGATAGAAGGCCAGGGGTCCGCTTGTGTTTGTAATTCGGGTCCTGCATCATGAACTCATAGCCCTGGCAGGGCCACAGCGGTTTGAGGGCAAACCTTCCAAACCTCCTGTTGATGTTCGAGCTGACGACTACCTCAGCGAGCACGCGTTGTGGATCCGGGGTTGGCCGCCTGGCCCGGAAGTGCAGGCCTTTGAGGCAGTTACGGGGTTCGGCGGTTCATAGCTCAGGCTGGCGCTGGGATTTGTCTAGGCACGTGGGTCATCTCGGGACTCGGGCCAATGAGGAGCTCTAGGCTCCAGGGCTGCGCTTCCCAGACCCCGAACTGCTCGAACCGGAATGCAAAGCACTGGACCGGAAATTCCGAGGAAGCATCAGGGAAGGCTGGCGGCCACGGTCGAGAGCAGAGCTCTTCACTTGACTACGGTGGAGGTTCGCTCGGTGCTGAACGACTATTCGGACGTTCTGGCTTGATGGCACAAAACAGAAAGGTGTTCCGGTTTGGAGCCCCGAACGGCCCCCAACCTAAAATTAGCAGTGGGCCACCAAACAAATACCAACCCTTCTGAGGCCGTAGCAGTCGTCTACGCCCGCTCCTATGTGGAGACGATGTCTTTGGGCCCAGAGTCATAACTTTTCTGCTTGGGTGTAGGCTTGGTTGTTGGGCTGTATTCAGGTCGGCGTTTCTGATAGGTTCAACCCTGTTTGTCCATCTTACAATTATTGAGTTTCCAGGGTCCCAGAATCCGATCCGTCTTCAACCTGAAAACCTTTCGGAAGCTGTTCTAAGCTATACTTCTGACCGCCGTGAGGAACCGACTGTCGGCAGAGGAAGTATCCGATTTGCCCCTTGATCCCGGTCAGTTCGAGATGGATCCAGCGAGCCTTGAACGGCACAGTTGTGCGGACTTCGGGAGTCTAAGTGTTTGAGTGTCCAATCCTTCAGGTTTCAGGTGCATGAAGCTGTTTAAGGCGTAGTGCTGGGAATGCCTGGCTATGCACGCAGGTCTGTTGCTCATGAACTTGCGCAGTTGGCCTGTGATAATCGAGCCCAGTTGACCTGACGACCACTCAAGTGATTGTGGGGTGAACATGTCCCGAACCAGTGCTTTTGGAGACTCTGTTTTCAGGAGGCGAAAGTTTTTCCTGACAGCTCGGTTTCGGATCAGGGCTTCTTCATTGCAGGGCGCAGAGCGTTAATGATCTCTCACCTTCAAACCTCTCAAGCAGCTCTGCCGAGGCTGTGCAGTTGCTTGTGTCTCCATGATTGATTCCGAAGCACAGGTGGTCTGTGAAAGTCGCTTCCGAGATGCGGCGCGACGGCCGGCTGGACAGAGTTGAGCCTGAACCGCTGGACTAGTGATTAGACTCTGAGAGTCCTTTGCACGTCCTGTGACTTGTGCTACGACGAGGTGGAAGACGAATTGGCAAGAACCATCATGAACCCAACTTTGGCCAAGCTGCCCTTGAAGGGATGCCTAAGCTTCAGGTTTGTCTGAGCACATGGTACCACCTTCAACAACCTGCCGCCCCTTTTAACACTATCCATGCGCTCTCCTAAGGAGAACGGATTTTCCTGCGCTTCTCTTCCTGCACGTGTCAGGGTCTCGAAGGATCAGATCTTCTGAATGAAGCAATCGATTGGCACTCGGGTCGCGGACGCCGGGGGTTCCATCATTCCGGGTTTCCATCAACTCTTCATGACCACCACCCCATCCCAGAAGCCTGGGGCCCGAGAACGCCGCTCTGTGATTCTATGAGCCGGGGCGGCTCGTGTGTTGGTGTCAGAAATTCGTGCGTTGGTGCAGTGAAAAAGTCCAAGCTCAAGCCAAGCGAAATCAAGATCTTAAGGAGGCCTGACGGGGCGCAGAGGTCTTACCGTTTCAAGTGGGGACGAGCACGATCAACTGCGCCAAACCCTCGTCAGAAAGGAGGGCAGCGGCATTGTTACCTTCTTTGTCTCCGATGGGTTGTAGATGTTGGAGCTATGATGAGGCCCGCATTGTGACCGTTAAGACAAATTCTGCAGTTCAGAGCCAAATTCAGTTCAGGGCTGGCCGCAACATGGAGACTTGAGCTGCCTGCTCTCATGCACAGGTAGCTGAAACAAGCATGAACTCCGTGCGTGCCAGACAGGGACAAGTTCCAACGTCGCTTTTGCGCTCAGAGCTTGGCTGCCTTCCGCTGTAGCTGAAGAGGTGTCCCGCAGAGCGACAGAGGGCTTGATCCCTATCAATAGAGACAAGAGCTCCATCCAAGTGGGGGTCAAATGCCCAGAGCCCCGGAACGTCGAAAGCGAGAGAGAGAGAGAGAGAGAGAGAGAGAGAGAGAGAGAGAGAGAGAGAGAGAGAGAGAAGTGCCCGTCCCTCGTCGCCATGGAGTTCATCGAGGCGCCGGCCCACGATCCGGATCCGCCCTCCCCACCAGGCGCAAGCCCACCGTCGATGCGACGACAGGAGTCCCAGCGCCTCGGGCCTTGGTTCTGGGTCCGGTTTAGAGTCTTGAGGGTTAGGGCGTGCCAAAGCCATGCCGCATGGAGGCCGTCTCCGTCTTGAAGCCTTTTCAGGTTGCGAGGCCGCCTGAGCTTCAGCCTGCAGCCCGTGCCGGGCCCAAGCTTCTTCGAGATCCTGAGCCAGATTCAGGCCCATGCAATACCAGCAAAGGTAGTAGAAGCTAGCACCATCCGGCTATGTCCAGCTATTTCTCAGTACTAGTAGTTGTGTTGGCACCACTTGCCGTGATACTGGCTGATACCACTAAGACAGTACGGTACCGACATCAACCATGCTGGATCAGCGACATAACTGACCTAAAGTGGAATCATGACGCCAGCTGTCCAGGGTTTTGTCCTGACTTGTTCTGCACTATGGTATGCTGTGTTTCTCGGCACCGCTCTGCATGTCATGTTGCAGCAGATTTTGTTGGAGCTTAGTATCGTCTAGGCTGCATCATGTCGTGTTGGGCATGTGTTCTGTCTCGTCCTGCGTGTGTGTGTGGCAACATTATGTGCTAGATACATAGGAAATCTGTATTGGCATGTGCGTGTTCGTTTATCTTTTCGCAGGCAGAGTCTCCATCTGTCTGTCTGCCTGTCTGCCTGCCTGCCTGTCTGCCTGCTTGCCTGTCTGTCGCCTGCCTCCCTGCCTGTCTGCCTGCCTGCCTGTCTGCCTGTCTGTCTGTCTGGTTGTCTGTCTCTGTATTTAGTTATCTTCTCTCTCTCTCTCTCTCTCTCTCCCTCTCTCTGTCTGTTTTCTTCGCACAGTTATATGCGTGCTGCGTACGTATATGATCTCTTTTTTCTATGTGCACGAGTTGTGGGCCGTAGTCAGAGGAGTCTGCCGAAAGGCTTGAACCACCGAGCTGTGCGGCCAGAGTCTTTTCAAGACAATTGGTGGGTTATCCCAGTGCCTTTCTCTCGCTGTCGAGGCTTTGCAGGAGAAGCTGCTGCAAGCCTACGAATCCGATGTGGACGAGTGCCGTGGCTGGGTGCGTGGAGCTGCGGGCTCTGAGTCGCAAGGGTTTGGTTGGCACAGAAGCGGGTTGCAGGCTTGTGCTCGGTGGAGACATGACATGTTGTGAGATGCAGTTTTGATTGCAACCCAAACTCTAGCCGTTCCAAGTTGGACTTGAGTTCGGAAAGCGGGAACGGTTCCCCCAACGGCATAGACTTGCCTTGCGGTTTGCGCGGCTGCATTTAGCAGCTGCTGCTTCGGACTCGCACTTCTTGCATCTTCATCCTGAAAGCATCTGCGAAATCGATCCAGCCTTGCATCTTGACGACTTAACAACGTCATGAGTGCATTGTCCTAGCATCACCATTGCCTGACAAATCGTGGGGACACCTTCCACCCAGAAGTCAGTATCCTTTAGTTCTGCGAATGCTAGGTCAAAGAGATTGAAGCCAAAAGGCTCCACCAAGCTTGGAAATCTGAGCAGGTCTCCTTGCCATTCCGCAGAAGATGTTTTTATTTCGGGTAGTGAGGTAGTGTTTCAATGAAGGTTGCATTGTTCCAGTGATCGACACCAGATGAAGGACGGCCTCAGCAGGCGTTTCCGTGGTGTCCAGCGATGCGGAGTTGCCGGTGAGCCATCAGGCTTCGCGAGCCTCACGTGCCTCGCGCGCTTCGAAACAGCTGACGGTCAGCTTGGCAAAGGAAGCAAAAGACATAGCTGAAGCTCACATGGACGAAATGTTGCGCCACGGTGATGCTGCCTTCCAAGTGGCCGATGAGTGTCTCGGTGCAGCATGGAATGTGTCTGCTGTAGGCCAGAGCATTAGAGTGAGACATGGGCAGTTGCCGCTGCACTTCAACGGTGGAGCTTGGAGCAGATGCGGTTATGATTTGATGAGACACTAAGTGATCATGCCGAAGGCTGTAAGCTGTCTCGGTGACTTCAGTCTTACAGTAGGTAGACAAATCAGGCTTTTGCGGAATGCCGAGCTTGGGTTGGATGGGGTCGGCTCGGGGTGCCTGTGTGGCCGCTATGACTATCAGTGGCGTCTTTCTTTTATTGTCCTGTCGAGGTGGGAGCTAGATGACGATGAGCTCGCAGACCTCCAGAGGACTTCTGCCATGACCTCGCTCCTTGGATTGACTTGACCATTCGGTTTGCGAGTATCCGGGCCTGGGGGCTAAAGCCACAGCAAACGGCTCTTCAGCACTTTGAGGCCGAAGCACCCGAAGCTGAAGACGTCCGGCAATGCGCGAAAGTATCGTCGCGTCTCTGGGTTGGCCAACAGTGGATGCGCTATCCATCCGGAATCGCCCCAGAGGACTTTGCGGCTAAAGATGTTGAGATTCCGGGACAGGGTTCTGACTTCTGACTAGGGCCTGGCCGTAGCTGCCAGTCTAGCTCATGCTTGAAGAAGCCCAAAGAGTTTCAACCAATGTTCCACGACCTCAGCCGACGGACGAAACACAGTGGAGAGCCAGGATGATCTGGGACGTCTTGGGCATGCTGGTCTTGCTCGTGGAGGTTGGCTTTCGTAGTTTACATGTGCCCAGATTCACCCCTCCAACTAGACCTCCCCGTCGACCATCCGAGGTCTTGACCGTTCCTTTGCAAGTCTACGATATAGCCGGAGACGCCAGAAATGTGGCAGACGTTCTGCACTGGGGGACCACACTATACTGGGCTTTGGATGTGCCAGCATCATTTCTGACGGCCGTCTACATCAATGACGTTCTGCACACGAGTTTTACAGATGTCGCACGGGCATACTTGAAATCTTGGTTTGTCTTTGACGCTCTGATGTTGGTGCCAGAAGTCGTGGTTTTCGTAAACGCATTCTCACCGATGCCCGGAATTGAGATGGACGATGCAGCCGCATCCGGCTTGTTACGTGCCTTGCGGGCCAGGCGACTGGTGAAGGTCGTTCGTTTCATTCGGATTCTGAGATTTCGGAAAGCAGTGCTTGTGCTGAAGAAGATGAGCTTTTACAAGCAGTTTAGAATCTTTTTCAGTGGCCGGATGTCATCCTCTTTGCCTCCGGTCCTCTGCCTGATGTGCCTCCTCGCAGTTTCTGTCCATTTCCTGGCAGCCCTGTGGTTTGTTGCAGGGACTGCCGAACGTGGTTGGGCATTTAACGAAGGTCTGCATGAGGCTGCCTTCGCCCTTCAATATTCACGAAGCGTGGAGTGGGCTGTGTCGCGATTGCCGGCATCAGCCTTGCGAGCGAACGTCGAGCTCCACACTGCTTTCGAGCGCTGGGTGGCCATCATGGCCACTTTCGCTTCATTGGTCATCTCCTCATTGTTTATCAGTGTGGTTACTAACCTGATGGCAGATGTTGCTCGTCGAACACGGAAGATGGCGCATATCCTTGACTCGGTCAGAAAATACTGCGGAACATGTGGGGTATCCTACGGCCACACCATGAAGGTGAGAAGGCTGGTGGAACGAGAGCATCTCCGGGCCAGCATCCAGGAGCACATGCAATTCTTGTTGACACTGCCCGAGACTGTCGTCAAGGAGCTTTTCCATGAGGCTCGCTCGATTACACTCGCTTGCCATCCGTTCTTCATGGAAATATGTGCTGAAAACAACCTGATGGAATTGCAGCTGTGCAACAGGGCGGCCAAAGAGCTCTATCTCCTTGAGCATGATGAGATTTTCCGTGGGGACGAGAAAGGCGAAGGAGTCTACATCCTGGCGTCAGGCGGAGCTCAGTACATTCAAGGAACCGAGTTCTACCAGCCACTGCATACGGCAGCTGAAAAGGGAACAGCCTCAACCGTTGTCAGAATGTTCTCCATCCTTCCGGGCATGGATGGAGGCGAAAAACAGGAAGAAGGACCGGGCTCTGCTTGAACTTCTAGTCTCCTTGTAGCGATGATCGCCTGCCGTCGCATAGTGCAGCTCATATAACAGTGGAGTTGTGCTGTCCAAGCTTGCCTGGCTGACTGAAGGAAAGAAGTCTGACGAAAAACCTGGAGTTCGTGTGGCGGCAGACGATTACCTCAGCGAGCAGGCCTTGTGGATCCGGGGTTGGCGGCTGGGCTTGGATTGGGCTAAGCAGGGGCTTGGAAAGCACACGGTCGCCACGAGGGATTTTGAAGGCATGCGAAGAAGGCTCAGATGATCGGGTTGATAAGTGAATTTGGCACCAAGGAAGCACCAGGGGCGGCTGGAGGCTAGCGTGGAGAGCAGAGCACTGCACTTAGCCACCACAGAGATGAAAGTGGTGCTGCGGGATCATTCGGAAGTGCTCGTGTGCCGGCATGCAATGGCAATTGCTTTCGTTTCTACGGGGTTTAGTCCTTTTGGTTTTGGTGATTCCCTGCATTCATACTTTGGGCATGCTGGTGTTAAGTAGACACGCCAACTGCGGAGAAAAGCTTCCTGGGTGTGCGGGACACAAACTTCAGGGCCGAAGTTAAGGAGTGGGGCATAGAGAAAGGTATTGTAAGCTAATCTCTCAGCGCTGTGCAGCCTCAACAGCCAACTGCGAGGCTGTGACTGTGGTCTATGCGCGTGCTTTCGTGGACGCGATGAATCGATGCCTGTGGTTGAGTAAAGCTGTTTGTGGCCATTTCGACGTTTACTTGGGTTTTTGTGTGGAAGCTTCGGGGCTTTGGAAGTTATCGCAATCTGTTCTGAAGGCGTTCCCGAAGCCCCCAGAAGGCACGCTTAGCACTACTAGGCCCTACAGCATCCTATGCCGTTGCTATAGCAGAGTATATTCGGAGGAAGGGCTTTCGGTCCTGCTCTAATTAGATGATCCAGCGGCTATGCCCTGAGCCGTGTTTCAGAAATCCTCTTTGACTCCGCCCGATTCTTCAAGCGACTGTATCCTCAAACCCAGTTGCCCAGGAATGCGCTGCCACTGCCAGACAGGTCGGACTTACCGTTGGAGTTGGGGCAGAACTCAACGGCCCGGCAAGGCTTGGTCTGTCGGCAGTGTACGCATTCAGAAATCGATTGTAACTGAGATGAAAATGGCGATGAAGGGGGAGGAGGGGGAGAGTAGCGGTGCTTGTGGGGATGGGGAGTGGGGGGGGAGGGGGCGGGGGAGGGGGAGGGGGCGGAGAGCTTTTCGCTTTGCATGGGGTCTCGGGCTTTCCAGGGGCCGCCCCGCTCCACTTGTGTCGTGGTCTCGTGGTGGTAGTCGCAGTCGTGGTCGTAGGCCCAGTCGTGGCAGCAGTAGCCGCTCACTGCCGTCGTCCGGTAGCCGCAGCAATAGTTGTCGTAGCCAGCAAGCGGGTGGTAGTGGTGCTGATAACGATGGTGCACATGTTGTGAGGAATAGGAATGAGCGATAAGCATGTTGAGGCCCGGGCTTCCTGAGGGGTCCGTTTGTACGATCATTGACGGAGGCATGCAAATCAAACTTGCCGGCTTGTGCATGCAGGCAACTCTGAAGGTCGCCGTCCCAGCCTCAACAAAGTCGTGCCCGAGATTGACTGCAGCGGGTAGTGTGTGGACGGCATTTTGAAGCAGGGTTAGCTGTACCCGTTTAATGCATTGAAGCCCCACGCATCGCCACCCATATTCTCCGAAGGAGAATGGCTTTCCCACTCCGGCCAAAAGTTTGGAGTGCACAATGTATGAACAGGTTCCACCAGAGCATCGGGGATCATCGGGGAGCCGTCAAAGCCGATGCTAGAAAGCTGGAACTTCACTATCTTCGCGCAGAGAATCCTAGTACTTGTTTGCCTGACACCATGTTCCAGCTTTTTGGAGCTTGCTCTGTTTGATTTAATTCTCTTTTGATCTCGAACTGGGGTACCCAGCTCTCGAGCTTCACGCCAACGTTCCGAGGGTCTGGTCGAGCAATGCCCGGCAATGTTGAAGCTGGCATTTTTAAACCAGACTGAGTCGTCCACATGCCCACCCCCCTCGCATGAGCACAGAAAGATCTCCGGAGCAGCCTCTGACATCGGTGTCTTCAGGGGTCTCTGTGAGGAGCACTGGTTGCGATATGCTTTTTGGCCTTGCGTGCTTGAAGATGCTCTACTGTTCGGGAAACAAGTGTGGACGTGGGTTACAACTTGATACACAGCTTTCCGCCGGCAGAGTGCGCTGTCGGCGTGGACCCATCAGAGATGGTTTGCCTGCATAAGAGAGTCACAATTGAGCTGGCTTCGCTCGATATGCAGCGTTCAAATCTATTGAAGCTGGCCCGCCGTCTGTGTTATCACACCGTGGCTCAGTAGCGACTTTCACACAAGAGCTTTGTGGTTAACTTCGCCTCCTCAAACACAAAGCTCAGAACTTCATCGGTTCGTCAAGATTTCGTTCGATGTCCTGTCTCGATTCAGGCAGGACTTGCAGACACCACCATTGTTACTGTCGCCGAATCCAGTCGCATGGAGGTTAGAGTTGAAGCAGCCCACCCCTAAGCCGAGCAGGGATTCCCATATCCTGAACTTTGTCCACACAGTCTTGCCATCGGTTAGTCTAGCTTGAACCAAACTCTAGAAACCTTGGAATTTGCTCCAGAGCTGTGCCAGGGCATATGGCTGGCGGAGGCGACACCTATGCCGCACGATGCTTAGATCCAGTCCTTGGAGTATTCGCAGGTAGAGACCTATCTTAAGGCCTCCAAACCCGAACTGTAACACAAGTCAGACCAAAAAGTGCCAGCACCGGTGGTCTACTGGACCATCAAGATTCCTGTGCTGCTGGCTGATAAGTCTGGCATTTGCCGATTTGCAACACCGATGCTGGCCACGGACCCCAAATGTGGCACCCAGCGTGTTAAGAGGTCCTTACATGCTTTCGAGGTCGTGCGGCTCCGATCTGAAACCATACTTCACTCAGGTCTGCAGCCTGTCCTCAAAAGCTGTCCTTTCTTACTGGGCCAGTTTCTTTTTTTGTCGCCATCGAGATACTTTTCCCACATTTTGGTTCGAGGAGCCAAACAGTTTCTTTGCTTGGAAGGTCCGCTGTTCGAGTACCACCCACATTTTTTGTTGAGCTCGGTTTGTGCCGGCTCCGGCAAGGTATAAAAATCGGTGGTGGGACAGACAACGAAGACGGATTTCAATCAGACTGTTCAGTATTGATCCTCTGATTCATTGCTCGTCGGGACTTTGGCCTCAAGGGGAGTCTACTCACAGACCTGGTGCCGGATGGGTCCTGCAGTAGGGTACTGCGTGCTCCGGGCAAAGAGCTTCTGCAAACATTTCGGGGGATTTCGTGTCATGATTAGTGTTAGTTGTTTGCTGTTATTCTTGTGCTCCTCTTGTTGCGGCTGCGTTCGTGCCCAAAATTTCGTAGAAGACCACGACTGCTGCCAGCTTCCTACAGCTACGCATGTCAGTACCAGCCTCCCGTGTGAGTATTGTTTCTACGACTCGGATTCCTTGCGTGTGCGCTCTTTGCAACCGTGGCCAAGTTATGACTCGAGGATGACGTTGTCAATCTTGTCAGTTGTTCGGTTGTCGGGCTGCAAAGCGGCCCGTGCGCTTTTGGCCACGGAAGGCCTGGCGCGTTTCCGAAAATGCGCTTTCGTCGACCAACTTGCGCGAAGTATGCAAAGTCCATGGAGTTGATACTTTCTGCTGGGTTGGATCTTACCGCATGCTTGACGCGCACCTGTGATGCAAGCACATGTGTTCCGTTTTGCTGCGCATGCTTGGAAAGCATATCTATTTTCCCAGGTTATCTATTGTCTCAGAGTCCGCACAACAGTATTGGCGGCACTACGTGTGTTTCCGATAACCAGAGGTCATTCTGAGGAGGGGCTGACGGGTTTGGTTGCATTCGTTCTTGACGCACTCCCTGCCTCTTGATTGTGAATTGCGGCAACTAGTTTTCCCCAGTGGTGGGTTTTGTGTATGGCCTGTGATGTTACCAATGGGTGATGCAAGTGATTAGAGGCCTGCGGTCCTGATCTTGGTCTTGACAGCTGGTTTTTAGCCTTACTGGTCTTACGAAAACGGTGCTGGTCAAGCAGAGAAGGGGAAAGCGATTGCAGCCCGCACCAACCAACAAAAAGCACCTGCCCATGCGGGTGATTCACAGCTTGTCTCGCTGTATCCTCTGATGTATTTTGCAACCAGTCCTCAATGATCAGAATCACAGAGCAAAAAGTAGCTTTCGGCGCACAATTGCCGAGCTTTTGCAACTTTGGGGTAAAACGCCGGCGGGCTAATGTTGCGAATTCACCACGCTTGCCGGTATTTGGAGCACCTCAACCCATTCAAGCACGTATCCTATGGTTTGTGCATCGGACCTTTGTTGCGGTCACCACGACGACCTCTACTGTAGCCACCAATGCGCTGGTGACTGTTGGCTTTAACCCTTGGTGTTTGTTCTTGTTGCCATTCGTGTTTGACCTGCTGAAATCCGTTGCCTTGGTGTTGCCGTTCTGTCTAAATGTCCTCTCCTTTCACGAACAATTACTTAGTATTCATAGCAATCCTTCTTGTGATGATGATGTTGATGATCATGCTCGCATCAGCGTTTGTGACGATTTTGGCGCTTGTGATGTGTGATTACCCGTTAAAAACCACAACATGTGGTTGCTATTGGTTGCTACAACTGCTACTATTCCGTCATAGGATTTTTCGCTGGTACTGTTCCGTTGCTATGTTTACTATTATTGCTGTTGCTTCCATTTTCGTGCGAATCTTACGGAGCTGCTCCGGCGAAGGCCAAGGTGCCGGCTCGCCGGCAGCCGATGACAGCCGAGCTGTGGGACCGGCGATACTCAAAGTGGTCCTGGCAGAGTTGAGTTCTTACAGACCTTTGGAACGAGTTGGACTACTAGCAGCTAGTTGTCCTCGACTCCTCTTCTGGTACACCCTCGCAAGGCTAAGTCTTGAACTGCATATTGCTTTCTTCATCGTGCTTTCCAGCCATACTTCTATCGGACTGGCATATCAGTTGCCTGTATGCTCTTTCGTTTGATTTTTCGCATGCTTGCTCATGTCATGTCTCTTCTGTCTCTCCAGATTGCTACATGCACAGGCAAGCCTACGCCTACGGCAGGGCCAGAGGCCTGGAATGTCGCACCTGGAAACGCAGAAAATTTGATATTGGCAAGAGGAAGTCACAGTCCAGCGTCTGTAGCAGTGAGTCAGAAGATGGAGCAACAACACACCAAGGAAAGTACCTTTTCTGCAATGCCCCTTCTGAAGCTCACGAGAAGTGAGCTCATATGCTTGACGCTTGTGCTTGCTCAGGGTGATGTATCGTGAACGCAGAGTCTTTGGCCTGGCATCCCGTACACCCGACTCCCAAGCTCGTCATTTCTCCCCCTTTATGGTCTCTATAACTCACTGGGAAGATGTGCGCTTGGGGCACAGAAAACTGAGTACTAGACACCGTGCACAACGTAATCTCTCGAGCCAGGGCCCAGCGTCACCTAACATCACCCCAAGGATCCGAACGACTTCGTCCGTGGAGCTTGGGACTCGTTGTGGCCTCGGATATGAGCTCTTCATCCCGTGAACTTTGTCTTGTTCAGGGTTCACGGTTTTGGGCTGTGGGCCTCAGCCCGACTTGTCGTGGTCTACTTAGTGCGGCTTTGGCTTGAGCCTTTGGCTTTGAAAGATGGCAAAAAGCGCCTCTGTGCACCATCCTGACCAACCAGCGCCGAGGAATCTCCTCCCCCGGGAAGGTTCAGCCTTGCTTCTTGGCGAGGGCGAGGCAGTGGACCTGGGCAGGGTGGGGAGATGTGGGGTCCATCTTTTTGTGGGATTATGGCCGAAGCCTCCTCAGAGGCCGCAGCTTCTGATTACAACTGTTGCTACGGCTACTATTGCTACTGCTGCCGGAGCCTGAACTACCTCAACCTGAAGTGCCCAGAAAAGCACCCAGACGCAGAACACACGTGCCAACCCATACACCAAAGAAGCCTTGCTTGCAGGCTTGCGACTTTCGTCGCAGCCAATGCATGCTACTATATGGTTTTTGAGACAACAGAATGTCAGAGCCCGTTGCTGCCATGAAGCAGGTGTTGGTGATTTCAATGCCTGCTCTTCCTTGCAAAATCCATGGGGCCACAAAATGGTGGGGTCGTGCTTCAGGGAGTGGGGAGATTTCAGGGCCGGGCTTCACGGCAAGGCATACATGGATGTGTGTGTCTGTCTGTCTCTGTCTCTGTCTCTGTCTGTGTGTGTGTGTGTGTGTTCTTGCAGGGGCGCAATGCCGTGTTTCTAGCTGGCGTCGGCTCGCGCCTCAGCCGATGCAGTCGGAGGACCCGGGCCGGTTTGATGGTTGAACCAGGTGCCTGACTGGAATCCGAAACTCATACGAAAAACCGCGCTCTCCCTAAATCCAGCTGCCTTCAACGTAGCCGGCCCAAGCACTGCAGTACAGAAAAGAAGACCTCCACAAGCTCCGAGTCCAAAACGAGTTCAGTGGTCGCAAGCAGACGTCGCAGCGAATCGTGCGCTGCGGTGCAAATGTTCAAAGGAAGATAAGGACAGTAGTAAGACTAAGCGATGAGTTCAGCTCCTGCAGCTTTCATGCCAAAGCTTTTCATTCTTAGGCCTTTCCTGCACGGCCGTAGACTTGTCGAAGGCAGGCCTGTCGAAGGCGGGCCGGGCGGGTGTTGGGATCAGTGCGTACAGTAGGAGCATTCGTTGAAAAAAAACTGTACCGACGGGAAAGATGGCTGTATACACTTGGAATCAGCGTGAGGTGGTTGTCTAGTCGGTTCAGGACGCACGGCTGGCACAGCCCGATCCTTAAACACCTTGCGAATCATTGCAACCTAGAAGCAGGGGTGCGCACTCCGTGGAAGTCGAAGAAAGATGAAGAATTAGTTGTTGGGTGAGAAACTTGTACATGCCTAGCGCATACGAATAAGTACATCATGCGCAGTTTCCGACATTGGAGTCCTGACGCGATCAGCAGGCGCATATTGAGAAGACAACATCAGGAGTGCCAGTCCCAAATTAACGATACCGGGCCCATTTCAGAAGTCGGCAGTTGCCCAAGACCCGATGCACTGCGGGTGCTCCGCTCTGCGGTTGGTCTTCCGCTCTTCGCCAGGCCCGCCGCCTGGCGGACGAGCGAGGTGTGCGAATCAAAACAGACCGCATCTGAGTTTGATCTCGAATGATCTTGAGCGAAACCTTATGTTTAAGACTCCCCCCTCTTCAAGCCTGCTGTGGACAACGTCCACGTGACGTCTCTTCATGAGGGTGGTGGCTTCTTAGTTGTGCTGGGAGCTGCGGTGGATGGGTGTCTTGAGCTAAGTGCATATGACCTTCGTCATGTCATCCTTCGAGGCTGTCGACTTCCAGTGCTCGTAGGTCCGTAGGTAGCAACACAAGCCGGAATAGCCTGGCTGCAGAGCGGAGAAGCATCAAATCGAACAATCACCAAGCTATCAACCCACAAGCTTTTTCTCGTACCAAGCCTTTGTCTCATAACCCTTCCGAGGTGGCCGCAGATCTTGCAGACTTCTGCATGGGCTGCAGCTGACGCGGGCTGAGCAGGTGTAAAGAAGGGGTGCTGTATTCCTTTATGGGAGGTCGGAGGTCTCTGTTACAGAGCCTAGGCTGGGATGCCATCATCTCGATCTTCTGCCACCTGGAGCCACCGCTGCGGCGGCAGGCAGACCGTTTAAATCAGGAACTTGGGGATTCGGGTTAGCATGCTTGCTGGCACTTGCTGGTTGATGCGGAGCAATCCGTGCCTTAATATCCATCGGCATGTTGCGCGTCTCTGCTAGCAGCATTCAGCAGCCAGGCAGGCAGGATTACAATGCTCGGACTAGTTGAAGTTCTGAAGAGCTTCTCGGGCAATGGCGGGAAATTGGGGGGCAGGTGCACCGAGCGGCCGCGGAGGCACTGAGGCCCGGAGGTGCTACCACCCGGAGAAGAGCATCCTTTGCGCTTCCTTTGGCCGAGAGCTGTTGCAGTTTCTCCTGTGCTTTGTGTTGTGAGGTGTCGTCATCATCGAAGCCTTTACGCCTGCACAGCTGCCAGCTCAAGTATGCAGTGTTTGATTACCCGATTCCGGCATTCCCACCGACCGGAACTAGTGAAACTGGTGCTGAGGCACCGGTACAACTCTGGTGGACCCCCGGACGAAGACCGTCTGGCAAACGCCTCATTTGGGGAAGCGCTCCGGTGTCGAATGCCCTTGTGAAAGCTCCTTTTGACTGGAAATTTTGTTGTGGCGAGGCTTCGGGGAGGTGATAGGTGCGTTGCAAAACTAGTTGGCTAGTCGCGGCTAGTCGGCTAGTCATGTCCATACTTCTTCCGAGTCTTCCGAAACCTTGCACGGCACAATGTCGTTTTTGACATCACGTCGCATGAACCTGTTTTTGAACTGTTAAAAGAGTTTGATTTATACATGTCAACTTTGCCCCATCGGGGTGCGTTCTGTTGATATGGCCGTGCTGCAGGAATCTGGTTTGCTTGCCGAAGTGATCCGAAGTTCGGACTCTGCTAGGTCACGGAGGAGATGCTTCTCGAGGACTTCCAAAACCTGGAGGTGCCGGAGGGTAGAGCTTGTTTTTGACGGGCTTTGCTAGGTTTTAGCGGTATAGCTCTTTGGCATGAGCATGCAAGCTTGGAGCGCCAGCTTCCTGCATGACATGCTTCAGATGAGTTGGTTACAGAGTGAGGGTTCGGCAAGATGATCGCAAAATCCAAGAAGGGCCGCAAACCTGCCGTGCATGAGCCAGAAAGCACGATGCTCCCTTGGAAAAAACAACCGAGACCCTGACGCTGCCGAGATCCAGAGAGCCTCAGAAAGGGTTGGTTTAACGTAGTGTGGCTGTGGAGCAGTGGTGCCGTTGGATAGTCAAAAAGCAATCCGGGGCTTCAGGTTCAATGGTTCAAGTGCACGCAGACGGGATCACGACCTGCCACCGCTGCAAACTTTCCATGCCCGCTGCATGCCTCAAGTTCAAAGGTGATACTTTCATGATGAGGCGTGCATTCTAGCCGGATTCTGGCCCTGCCCTGTCTCGCTTTTCTGCATCTCCATCTTCTTGCTTTGGAAACGATGGTGACGATGATGATGCTGATGCTCATGGCTTTTTATGATTGCAGTGACGACGGCTGCCATAGTCGTTTGTTCTCTTGGTATACTGCGTCCAGCTCCGGAGGTCCTCCTATGCCGGCAGCTGGAGAGGGTGGTCCTGGAGGGAAGCTACCACACAGGCTTCAGTTCTCTTCAAGTTGACATGCCAAAGACAAAGCAACCTTCTGAAACAGACGAACCGCTTCAGGCATACAACCGTGACTGGAGGTCGTGTCGGTTCTTGCGTGTGAGCTGAAGCATGCGAACCTCTTCAGGCATGCAACCCTGACACGAGGTGTCAGTCCCTCTTTGTATTACTACTACTTATTACTACTACTAGTACTACTACTACTACTACTACTACTACTACTACTACTACTACTACTACTGCTACTACTACTGCTGCTACTACTACTACTGCTACTACTACTCCTGCTGCTACTACTACTACTATTATTATTATTATTGCCACTACTACTTCTACTACTACTGCTACTACTACTACTACTACTGCTACTACTACTATTGCCACTACTACTACTATTACTACTATTACTACTACTACTACCACCACCACCACTACTACTACTACTACTACTACTACTACTACTACTACTACTACTACTACTACTACTACTACTACTACTACTACTACTACTACTACTACTACTACTACTACTACTACTACTACTACTACTACTACTACTACTACTACTACTATAGACGACGACTACTGCTAAGACTACGGCTACTGCTGCTGCTGCTGCCGCTGCAAGTGCCTTTCAGCAGTAGTAGAACAGCAGGTGCACTTATTGCAGCAGCTCAACTGGGCACACCCATCGTTGTCATGATCGCATGTTTTCTAAGATCGATTTGATAGACAATCTTTGAGCTATATTTACAATATGGGTGGTTGTCAGAATTAGGGTCCCATTTTGGGTCCTTATTACAATACCGCACCTATTATTTAGGGTACCCAAAAAGGGACCCTAATTTTGACAACTACCCATATGGCTTACAGCAACCATGATGACAAGAACATGTCAATTACAAAGTTGAAAGTCGTTCGGTAAAAAGCTGAAGTGACTAATGCAGGCTTGGCCTCCGTCGTCCAGCGAGGAGCTTAGAGTCTTTCGGTTTCTTCCTGGCAGAAAGCTGCACCTGGAGGTGGCTCTGCGCCGTGGGGTTAACGGATTGTGGTGCTTGTGAAGCCCTGCTCAGTACAGCTGCAGATTGGCACAAGTCCACACGAAAAAACTGGCCACATGCGCTGTATCTAGGACTGAGGATTCCATCACCCTTAACGAGGAGGCCATTTGCTAGCACTTAGGCGTTCCAAGCCCTGTGGCTGTTTGAGAAGACTGATGGTCGAGGTCGGTTCTCCGTTTCAGAGGATTGTGTAGCGTCCGACTGACGAATCTGGGACGAGAGCGGCAGCTGCACTGGATCGTGCTTCAATGTAGCAATGCTGAAGATTGAAAGTTTGGTGGCCGTCTTGGCCGAATGCACCGGCTGTGGCCCAAATCCTACATGGCTGCCAGCTGAATACTAGACGCCAGGCACAAAGCACCAGCACCTGTAATGTAGCCTGAAAGCAGGCGGTAGCTCTCAAATTTCTGGTTCGACCCTCTCGAGGTTCGTGGCCTGCCGCAAAGGCGAGTCGTCACGGCTGCTGGCGCAGGAACTCGAATCAAGATTTGATATTTCCAAGCTTTGGGATCATGCGGTAGTCGTTGCATTTGCAGGATGGCGACTGAAACTAGAACAATCAATGCCAGCAACGGTGCCAAACATGAAGATCAACAGCTAGTACCCGTGACAGAAAACAAACACGACTCGTGAACGCGGTCATGGCAATAAAATTGGTTCGAGAGCCTGCGGCGAGCCACTAGCAGGTACAATACTTACAACTTGTAAGACTTTGACTGGTCCGTGCTTTCGGAAGTTGAGTCTGCACAAAGGAAGTGACTCAAAAGAGCCAAGTAGTCTTTCGGAATTTCGCACCCCACGCCCAAAACCATCAAGAGAAAACAAGCCCTTAGCTACGACAGGACCGCAAAGAGCGTTACGAGAGGTGTCCGGCTCCTGGCGTCGAATCATCAAGTTAAGGATTTAGTGCTCAGGGTTTTGGGTTTAGTTTGGGTTGAGGGTTTTTTGGGAGAGGGTGGAGTGTTACCTGCTAGAGACACGACTGTGCAGGACCTGTAAAGAAGAAGGAGAAGATAAGTGATCGGGAAACGCAGCACGAAGTCTCGGCAAAGTATTTCAGGCTTTGCTAGATGGCACGAAACAGATTTGACATTCATGACACCGAAGACTCCAGCACCACAAGGTCTGTGACAAGCCGGCAAGAAAGCATAAGAGGCAGTACTTTGCATGTGGGTATTCGGCAATGATGCGTGCGGACTCCTTCAGTATTTACGTGGACCCGTGCGTCCTGTGTGATTTGAACCCCCGATAGGGCGAGCCTGACCAGAATGTAAGTTGCACCTGAGCCTTAGAATCCTTGCAAGTCTTCGTAGCTTACTTTTCACTTGCGGGCCTCATCCTACGTGGCCCGTCCCCTTCAGCTTAGCTGCAGCGTCGTGGCCTGAAAAACCTTTTAACTTGATGATGAGCTCCCCTGCAACATCGTTTCAACCCGTGCTAAACCCACTGAGTTGTGCCAACGCAACAATCACAGCTCATCTCTGTATAGTTGATCGTTAAGACCTTGCAAATCTAATCTTTTGGGGCATTTGGGCGTTTGTAGTCCTGAAAATCACTGTTCCAAAGCATGAGCTGCTAGTAGCAGCGTCAATTACGTGCAGGAATCTTCATCCACGTCTCATGGATTCATATGCGATCATCATATCTTCTGCAATTCCACTAGGGCAAGACCCCCGAATGTCTCAATCATGTCCCAGACCTGCTTCGTATATCCCACGGCACACAGCTTTCAACATCACACAGTCTGCGAAGGGTTAAACATCCCATTTCCGACCGGCACCTGCAATCCTAAACTGCGAACTCTGGACTACAAGCCTCCAACAACAAGAACTCTGGATGCTAGACTAAGATATTGATGCCATCTTCGAGGAGGTGAACTCTGCGTTGGCCTCGGAGCCAGCAAGGCGTTGAGGGAGAACTGCGTGACCTTTAGCAGTGGAGTTTCGTATCTTGTGAAGAGAGAAGCTTCGACAATTCAGCGATCATGTTGCAGAGCCATTTCGATTTTCTCCGGGCTCTCACGGGCTTCTATCTGAGAACCACGATGGTCTCGATCCTCTGAACCAGAAACCCCTCTCCGACTTGGAACCCGACCTAGGAGGCGCATCGCGACTGTGAGGAAGAGGCCTTGAAGGGCTGAGGATGGTTGGCAGAAGGGTGCTGCGTTGCTTAACCATGAGCGGAGCAGAGAGGGCTTGAGGAGATTTCAGTGCCTCCGCAGCTTTCGTTTCCCGTTGCTTACTTTAGCTACCTGTTTATCTTGAGCTGTCCCATGTGGAGCCCTCAGGAGACAAAGTTTTATCTTCAACTCAACTCCAAGCCCTAAACCGCGCATGCCAGCAGCCCTAGCACCTTGCAGCGTCTGGCGCCTCGGGGATGACTTTGGGTTTTGCTTTTGGGGCTCTTGATTCAGGGATTTCGCGCTGCGACTTTCGGGCCCTCGGAGGCGCTGAGGATCCTGCCCCATCGCCAATACCCCAAGCCTGTTGCAGGATCCCTTCCTGTCGGTTGCGCAGGCAGGTGTCCACTACGCCATCCAGGCATGCCTTTGAGCGTTGAGTTCGCGCGGCTGGGAGATTTCCTGCTCTTGCCCTCTGACTCTACCTCCCCGCCCACACTAGCCCCATCGCCATCATCATCATCAGTCTCATTATCGCGATCACTATCACCGCCGTCATGGCCATCAGCACTGTGCATGCTGACTCGTGGGGACAATGAGAGTAATGGCAATCTGTGCAGTTCTTTCCGCTTGATGGGTTCATGAGAGGCTCTTCTGGTGCATGAGCAACTCGGGGCATCACGGAAGCATAAGCGGCCTGCCGTAGATATGGTTTCATGTTCAGCATTACTCTCCCTTGACAAGTTTCATTCCCATTCTTGTCAGGGCTTAGCTTACCCCTTACGCCTCCCCACTCTCAGTTCGTCAGACTTGGTGCAGGCCAGCGAAGCCGACGGAAGGTGCCGGTACTGCTGGCTTCCCAAGGCATCCTTCATTTGTTGGGTTGAAAAATTTGGGTTCAAGGTTCAGGGCTTGCAGCTGTATCAGCGAGTACCATAATCACCAAACACGCTACGTTCTTGCCCCTATGTTCCAGTGAAGGACCGTTAGGAAGCTCAACAGCTCTGACGGGCCTTTAGGGCTTCGGGACAGAGTGGCTAGATTCCCGCTACTATCAGGTCACAGACTTCAATATGAACATCAAGACAAGAAGCCATGAGCTTATGTGGTAACAAAAAGTTCGAGCAAATCTCCAGGAGTTTTGTGCTTGCTGTGCGGTGTCGAAGGTGTCTCGGCGGAGGTCCAGGGCTCTTTGAGGGCTTCGGGCGGCTTCGCATTCGGGAAAAATGCCGTTCGATTCACCAGCTTCGTTCGAGTTCTGGAAGGAGCCGGGTTTCGGGTGTTTGGCTTTCCGTCTTTCCTTTGCCGGGGAGTGCCGTAACTTGGGTTGTGGGTTTCAGGCTTAGTGTTTTTTGGTTTGGGCTTCGGGGGTTTCAGGGTTCAGGGAAATATCCCGATAGACATTTAATAAACCCGGAGCTAGGCCCTAAGCCCCTAAGCCTTGAGCCTGAGTCCTCCGGTCGCCTGCCATGAACCTCACACTTCAAGCCCAGTCACTTTGAAGGTCAACCGTGGCAATAGGTTCACGGGTTCATTATGACGATAGGACGCCAGAGAGGTTGATGATGGGCTTTACATCCGGATCATCAGAACCCTCCAATTTGAATGTCGCAGACGGCTCGATCCTCTTTCCAAATTATCTTTCCAAAGTCTGAACCTTTCCTAAATTCCAAGGCGATTGAGCTTCAGAAGGTGCACTTCGCACGGCGCTAAGAGTGACAAGTTCGGCACTCCGAAAATCCCCATAGGCCTGTCAAAGCGTGGTTGCTGGGGCTCAGGTGCTCTTATGCCACCCGCTGGAATTTCTACGCTCGAGCAGCAGCGGCAAGCTGCTGGCCCCGTTGCCTTGTCTTCCTGAGAGGGGATGGAACCGACTTCAGTTGTGGAAGCTGTGGGAGCATGAGACGAGTTGTTGCATTTCTTCAGGTTGGGTTTTGGCTTCCAGGGTCTCGCCCTGCTCATTCCTTGACTTCTTGACATGTGGCATCTGCAATCAGTTCTTGCCGCCAGCCTTGTGTCCTGGGGGCCGACCTCTTCGTCTTCGGGGTACGCACCTCAGATGATGTCTCAATGTGCAGTTCTTGGCTGTTTCGGAGTTTCTTGATGTCCCCCCGGGGACAAAAATGCATCTGGGTTGCGTGCATGTGGCGCATGACTGGCGTTGTCAATACGGTACATGCTTAGAATCTGGTAGAGACTTGTGCATGTCGGATTGTGCTCCAGCTAGTAGACGTCGGAATGAGCTTGAGTGCTCCGCGTGCATAAGGTCGGTGTTAATGCAGACAAGCTGGACCAGATCATCAACGACAGCCGACGCTTGCCTGGGATGTGTCTGGGATGTGTCGCTTAATTCAGACTTGCAAATCCAAGTGTACGTAGAAAACCCTACAGCTGTGAACTTCGGCGTCGTGCCTTTGCAACCTGCAACCCTTTAGAGCCCTGTCATAATCCCAAGCACGTTGCAAAGCGGAAGAGCCGGTTCAGGAACGCACCTACTGCTGCCGGGCGACGGTAGCAGGCTCAAGGGTCCTAGGCTGTTTGGCTTGGGAAGGGCAACGGCGGACGGTTTGCAGTACCAAGAGCAGGCAAGCATGTCACACAACACGGAGGTGGCCGGGTTTCTTAATCTGAAGATGCAGTTTCTGCAAGTGACCCGACAAGTTGCGAATCCCAGCCCCTTCGGTGACCTGAAGCAGTGAGGTATTTGGAGCTTAGGCTTAGACCTACGTAGAAAACAGCTTAATACACCATCGGTCACATGTAGCAATGTGGCAAGATTGAGATCCGTACCAGGACTTTTGAGGAGTGGTTGGCCAGGCCGCAGGAGGAGAGGTATCTCAGACATGCATGATTTCCTCATTCTACCGTTTTTCGCTTCCCTTTGATCTTGAGAAAGCCAGCCTCATGCCGGGAGATAACAAGAGCAGGATCAGAAGCCAAGCGCCGCAACAGACGGGGACAGAACTCGATGACTTGCGGCCTGCATCCGGCATGTTCGCGGGCTATCACGCTACTCTTCCAAACTTCCTGTACCCTGGCTCCTAGCCCTAAACCCTATCGATCCTACATGATCCTACACCGGTCCAGGACCTAGCGCACGGGGCAGTTGGCGCCGAAGACCGGCGTTGCCAGCTGATCCTGTGCTGCCGGCAGGGCTTTGTTGCTTGTGGGCTCCGGACTCAGGGTTTTGGGTTCAGGGTTAAGCATAATTGGGGTTAGGCTTGAGATTCTGAGCTGTCATGCCTTGACAGCAAGAAGAGATTTAGGTTTTGAGAATTTCGTGTTATGGGGCAAACACTGCAAGCCGGCGTCCGGCAATCCCACCCACCAGACTGTCCTCAAGTAGAGTCTGAAACGCAGCCTGGCACCGCTAGATGAAACTAAGAAATCTGCATCTCTCCAGGTTGGTTGAGCATGGACTTTGCCGTGTATCGCCCTAGAAGTGTTGTAGACCAAATCGCAAACGAAGGCCTTACAGAAGCATCTGCTGTGGCAGGCTGGTTCCGGATGGTTCCTGGGAGCAGGTGCTGGATTCGCTGGATACTGGAGTCAACCGTCAAGGGGCTTCGTGGGCTGAATGGACATTGGACCCGAGGGCCGTCGCGTTGTATTGAGCCACTGACATGGATTGAACCACAGTGTTCCCCCCGGACTTCGCTTCCAGAAGACTGCGTGAAGTAGAAGTTGGCCCACCTTTCATTAAGAAGGCATCGTTACATCACGGGATGTTCGCGTCGTCAGGCTTATGTAGATTGAGATGCAGCATTTCTGGGACTGGGAAGGCTCATGGTGACCAAACCACATGAAGCATGCTTCTATTCTGTAGTGTTCAACCTCCACAACTCGTGAGACGGCAGATGTTCATAAACCCAGAGTCTCTGCAACGATTTCCGGTGACACGTCCAAGCCGGCCACAAAGTCTCTGGACATCCTAGCAGGACACACCTGCACACTTTGTTGCACTACTGTCCTTAAAACAGCCTACAGTTGCATAGTACTTGTACAGGACATCACATCCGCAATCCTGTTCTGAATGACTCATGCACCAGAAGTCTGCTTTTTTTGCACTGCAAACTGCAGAACAAAACCGCAACATTCTTTAGTCTCTTTCCCAAACTGCTCCAAACAGTCAACTCGAGGAGCATTGCTTTCGGTGTACGACTTGTTTGAAGCCCATTTTTTATGGAGTTCATCAAGCTTCAAGGGCTCACAAGATGATGACGACTGCCACAACAAACATGATAGTTTAACTTGATTGTGGTTGCCATTTCAGAACACGGAAGCCTGCATCCAAAAAACCGATGAGTGCGGCCGTGAAGGTGCAGGCCTTGAGACGTGCCCTGGACCGGAAGAGGACAGCATGTGGTGGCCCGCCACTTCCGTGCTTGAGGCCGGGTTTTATTCTTGTGCACTTCTTAATGCGATTGCGACGTCTCATCGCTAGTTGGAGAGCCTTCCGCAGAGTAAGGATCCTGGCATACATAAATTTGCGAGCCTAAAACGCAGTCCGAATTAACACATGTATGCACATAAGTTTGTTGTTATATCTGGTTCTATCTTTTTGTTTATGTGAAAATTTCCGAAAATAGGGGACCCTAATATAGCAGCTTGTCTGTCCAAGTTGAAAGTCGTCCTGACGGCAAGACCGGATGCCGGCAACACAGGAGTAAGACTCCTCCATTGAGAGAGGTTTTTGCTCGTCCAATGCCTCAGATCATGTCTGCATCATGGGACTTGCCTGGCTCAGAGGCTGCAGGAGGAGGCGGTGAGCGCGTTCCACTCGCCCCTCATCGATGCCCTGAAGCAGGGGGCAGGGCAAGGCGAGTCCCCCGCTTTTGCTTTGTGCTTTACTTCTGTTCTCTTGGGCTTCAGCAGCTTGAGGCCCAACCCAAGAAGCAGCCGTTGGTGGGTTGGTGGTAGTAGTTTCCTAAAGCACAAAGCCTGAGTGCGGGTGGTTAGGCCAAGGCGGCCAGTTGCAAAGTACGTTCCCTGAAAACAAGCAGCCGAAGCGTGGTTCAAAGGATATTACAGAGCAGTACTGCCAAGGGCACGATAACGTGGAGGCGAAAGGAGCCCCCGATCGTCTAGTCGCACAGCTGCAGCGTGTAGTCGGGGACAACTGAAATTGCAAATGAGGCTCCCGTTGACTGAATTCTCCAGGGCAGCGAGTACCGAGTACCTCTCTCCCTCTCTCTGTGTCTGTGTGTGCGTGTGTGTAGTTCGGAGGCCGCATCTCCACCTTCGAAGCTTGCGCGCTGCTGCTCCGGGAAGCGGAGGCACCGACCAGAGATCGACAAGAGAGTTTGAGAATGCTTGAGCTTGCCGGGTGCCACTGCTCTATTACTACTCCTCCTCCTACTCCTCTGCGATTCTACTCCTACTGCTACTGCTGCTTCTGCTCCTGCTGCTGTTATTTGCTGGTGCTGCTCCACCCACTACCACCCACCACTGCCACCGCCACTCCGACCACCACTGCCACTACTTCTACTCTGTAGACGAACAACACCATGGATGAAGCATCTGGCTCTTTATCCAGGAGGCATGGTCCTTGTCACCAGGCATCTGGAAGGACCTGACGACAAGGGATGTGGCGAGATTCGCGTACTTCCGTTTTTTGCTGGGCTTCTGCTTCGGTGATTGTTGAGAGCTTGGTGCAGATTCATGTACAGTGTGCGCGCGTAAGGTGGCAGAGGAGCAAGGAGCCTGATTCGGAACGTTGGGATCTGGAAGCAGCATGCTTGGGGCCTACACTCGATACGTCCAGTGTACAAGCAGTCTTATGGACACAAAGCTGCAACCAGTTGGGACAGTAGGAAGTTGCTGGGGTGGCGGTATTCTTTTTTTTTTGATTTTTCCGGCCGCGTGGCAAGCAAGCAAGCAGGCAGGAAAGCCGGCAAGCAAGCAAGCAAGCAAGCAAGCAAAGAAGCAAGCAAGCACGCAAGCAAGCAAGGAAGGCAGGAAAGGAAAGGCACGACAATTGCTACTACTATAACTATTACCACTGTTACCATTAGTATTACTACTACTGTATACTATATACTGTATACTGTATACGGTATACTTTACTTTAGTGTCACTGTTATTATTATTACTATTAACTACCATTGTTATGGCTATTGCTAGTACTATTACTTTTTCGGTTACTCTTACTATACTGCCAAAGCCCTCCCAAACAGTACCCTTGGAAGAGTTCTCATATAGCCCATGAGCAAGCAAGAGTTTAAGACATGCGTTTATGCCGAAACTCAAGGATTCGTTAAAGCAACCTTGAGGCAAGCGAGTTGGGTTCAGTTGAGGGTTTGCGTGTTACGGCTTCAGGGAGTTAGGCTTTAGAGTGGGTTCGGGTTTACTCCGGACTTGACTTCAAGGAGTACTTCCTGAATCTGGAAAGCTTGAAAGCCAGCGCTTTAAACCCAAACGGGCAAAAAAGCGACACTGAAGCTGGGTTGCCCTCATGAAAGCGGAGCTCGAAGACAACGGCAGCAAGGGGAAGCATGCAGAAATCAGCGTGTGTTGAGGCGAGGATGGACTGCCCAAATCGAAAGGGAACCCAGGCGAGGACAACGGTTGTGAGGAGAAGCCATGTGGCAATGAGCGCGTATGCATGGCGGTGGCGGGGCTGAGTACAGGTCCCCAAACAAGGAACCAACAAACATGAGAAAAGAACCGGAAAAAACAAGCAACAAAAACTAACCCCGAAGTTGCTCTAGGCATGGCTCTCAATCCTTGAGGCAAGCAAATTAATTCCTTAGCTTCTGTCAGGATGTACTTCGAGAGCGGTTGCCTTAGTCATGGCTGACGACAGTTGCAGAGCCAAAATTCCTCACAGCTCTATGCTTGACACCACCCTTACCCTTGCGATTGCTAGGGCTCTGCATGGAGGGTTTAGCGGTGCTGAGGCAGTGATAGGTGTTCAGTGTCCATCCCAACATTCGTCTACCCTTGACCACCCTGAGCCACTTCTCTGCCCGAAGCCGGCAACTTTATAACCACCCCAAAACCTCAATCCCGAAACCCTAGCCCAGGTTGGGGGTTAGGGTTCACGGTCGAACGCGCGTTCAGGGTCGGCTGGGCTTCGCTTAAGCTTGTGAAGAACCGAGTGTGGCCATCTGGCAGACGCCTTGTTTGACAGACTTGCTAGCCAAACCAAGCATCATGTGCTTGAGCCGACCTGGTCCCTGAAAACCGACCCCGAACATCTGAAGCCCCGGTTCCGAGTTTCCCAGTTTTCCGGAGCCGCTGAGATCAAAGATTCCATGGCATTTACATCCCAATGTTTTGTGATAGAGGAGCCTTCAGAACTGGACGGGAGTTTTGGAATACACTGTATGGAGGAAGTATAGCTTTAAAGGGGCTACAAAAGGGGGACATTGATTACTAAACCGCTAATTCATCAGATCCCATATTAGTTGGGCCACCTCTTGGGCGCATTCGGCAGACTAGGCCAAAGAAGTGTCCCAGCTGCACACCAAGGGAATTTCTGAATGGATGAGAAACGGGCTCCGCGCGTTGAAAGATGCAAGGGTTTTGGCCAGGGCCACTGCACCCTCTCCACGAAGGAAGCGGCTGGAGTCTGAAATCTGTTGTCGTGTTAGCCGCCGAGCTGAGGTCATGTTTTTCGCCTATTTGTGTGCGTTGTTTCTGGTGGTCTCCGAGACGGCAGACATGTCTCGTGGGTTTCCCTACCCGCCGGACACGAGACCTGTTGGCTGTCGGAAGTACAAGAGGCGTCTTCCGGCGTTCCGTGCTTGAGCTTCTTGGGGCTGGTTTCTCGGGTGAAAGGGACGTTGACAGAGAAGGATGGGGAAACTCAGCTAAGTCCTGCTGCTGTCGGGGTGGAAGAGTTCGGGAACTTTCGCTGGGTCTTGAGGTTGGAGAGAGAGAGAGAGAGAGAGAGAGAGAGAGAGAGAGACGCATCGCCAGCTTCGTATGGGCATAGGATGAGTTGTTCGATATTGATGCATTTTTTGCTGTTGCTCGGGAATCTTGTAAAGAGCCGAAAGACGCTTCCGCTTCCTCGCTGCAAGCCCTGTGCAGCGAAACAAGCTGCGGTTGTGAAGCCACGAGCAGGTGAACTTCTTGTTGGTTGGTTCCGTGCAACAGTTGACGGTGTTCCATGGTGTTCCTGTTTGTCTTTGTGAGTTCCTTGCAGCCGAAGCCCCTCAACATCCAGAACTCTTTTCCCGTTTCATGGGCATGTATTGTAGTGTTCATTCACTGCGCATTCCTGAATCAAAGGCCTGCAAGTCCAGAACCCTGGAAGGAAGGACTTTGCAAATCACACCGTGTCCATCATCATCCCATGGCTGGCTGAGAAGTGGGAGCACATGGAGGGCACCATGTGACTGGGGCACTGTAAGTGTTCGCTTTAGATGGTCAGGATTTGAGGTTGTTTTTTTGGTTGGGCTGGTTTGGGCTTCAGGGCTGTGGGAACCAACCCCTTTTTGGAACCATTCTTTGAAGATAGCCAAGCTCATGTCTGTCCTCCCAAAGCCGAGGCGTAGCTCAAGCCCTAAAGAGTTCCAGGCCCTAAAGGTTTCGCTTGTCGCCTTACTGGATTCCTCGGAAGCCTTGGATCCAAGTCGGCAGAACCCTGTAGAGGAGTCTGGGAAAATGAGGGATGCCTTGTTAACAGGACTCCCACATAAGATACTCTCGATTCTTACAGATCTTACAATCTTTCGTGCGTTTGCTCAGCGTTGGGCGCACAGTAGAACCTCGCTGGCAGGGCCATGGACCCTATACGGCTTAGGGCTTAAGGCTTGCAAGAGGAGGTCGTCCATGGAGGTCGTTGCTGCACAGAAATAGCTTCACGCAATTTCGTGCATGTGGACACCCACCTCATCGTCGAGCCCCTCCAGCCTTTAAGTACCTTTCGTCCAGAAGGTCCCTGGAAAGGAAGCTTTGCGGAAGTCCCAAAACCTAACAGCGAACAAAGGAAAGCCATCCTACATTTCACCCCCGACGAGCTTGTCGATGAGTACATCTGGATCTCTGATGGCAACGCCGACACGATGCTTGTCCTCTGCTTTGGCTTCGAAGGCTTGGGCATGCCAGGGTTCAGGGTTCTCTAGCTTTTAGGGTTCAGGGTCTGGGGCTGCGCAGGCGGAAGCCAGGAATCGATTTTGCCCAGTCCAGCTAGGATTAGCAGAGATCGACCCCATGCCCAGGCCTGTGCTGAATTAACCGCCTGGGCCCTGGGCCTAACGTAGTTGGCCCAAAGTCTCAGTGCTCTGCGACTCCCGAGGAAAGAGAAGGAGCTCAAGGCCTTGTCAAGCAAGGTCAGAGTCTTCGCTTTTCCAGAGAGGCGGATCAGAGGGTGTACGGGTTGTATAGTTTGAGGTTTTGGCGCTTTCGGATGTAGGGTTTTAAGTGTCAACGCTAGTCATGAGAGTGGCATCGTGCCATACATCCGTGCAGGCATCCGCTGCTCAATGCACATTCGGTGAGAATGTTGAGACCCACTTGCCAACTGAGAAATATGTTGTCAATTTGGTCCCGTTGCAGCTTTGAGCCGAGCATAGCTCTATACTGTGTATCTGAATCTCGTCGAGGGAACAAGCCTAATCTTCAGGAGTGCAGCTCAAGATGCATCGCCTGCCATGGAAAGTGCAGGGTATCCTTCGACTCTCCCTCTCTCCCTCTCTCTCTCTCTCCCTCTCTCCCTCTCGCTCTCTCCCCTCTCTCGTTCTCGCGTCTTGCACGGCTCGACCAGGCAGGGCCTCATGCTCGCAAAGATGAAAGGGGTAGAGATGGCCACGGCGCCCGTCATCGTCTTCTTGGAGGCATTCCAAGCCTTCGATTTGCTATGATTCGGTCTCACTACACCCCCGAGAGTCCAAATTTGGGGGATCTGAAGCTCAGTGCGTCACACACCCTGGGTAAGCGCCTCTGCTCGCGGCAGTCAGCCCTTGGTCAGGCTCACGTCATTCCGAACAAACACTGGCTTCAGCACATCTTGCATCGCGTGGTCGTGAATCCCAAGGCTTGGGGGAGGGGACTGCGGCAGTGAGTGAGAAGACCCTAAGTCAGAACATCTCTGACTTCTCATTTTAACCAACCCCTAAACATCCGTCTGAACCGCAAGCCTTGGAGATGGATCACTTTCTGAGTTGTGAGGGTTCTACACCTTGCGAAGGTTGAAGGAATTTGCCATGTCCTGTAGCAGCAGGCGCTGTTTCTCATCCAGTGCTTGGCTATAGCTTCGTGCAGCCGAGGCTAAGGTTGAATTCGTCGCCCGTAACAAACGCCACTCAGGTTATCATTTGGAGCAGGTTCAGCCATTCTCGCTTGTATTGTGTGTAGGGTTTGCTTTGCGGGACTGCTCGGGCCATGTTGGCTAAACGCGGTGGGCGAGACGGTCGGGGTGAGGGCCTATTTAAGTCGCTACAGCAACATTCTAAATCATCGCGTGACACACGAGTGACTCGGCTCTTGTTTGACACGTTGGGCATGCGCTGATTTTTTGTGAGGTCGAGCCTGTGTCAACATTTGTGTCTGTGGCATCGCAGAATGAGTGCCCATAAGTGCCCCCCCCCCCTCCGAGATTCTGGTTTTGAGGCGCTCGCCATGCCAACCTTGGATCAAATTCCTCAGGAGAATTGGCACCTGCACCTGTGCTCTAATCTTCGAGTCTGTAGATTGTACAGTGCGCCGGAAGCCTACATGAATGCGCTCGTCGGGTTGAATGGGCACCACTCGCCGATGTTCCAAGGATAAGCTGAGAACCAGAGTGTCCTGTCAGGGCTTCGAGGCTTCAATCGAAGAAACTGTTGCTGTCTAGATGATCTCTGTTGCAGCAGCCCGCATTGGAAGATATGGCTACTCCGAATTCAGGAAGTCGCAGGCCGTTCGGGCCCTGCAGCTGAAGCAATTCCCTCCCAGATCGAGTAGGAGCATGTGTGATCGTCTCATGAGGGTCAGTAAACAGCCCTCGGCCCGAAACCCAGGTACCACCCCATGCCACCGGGCCACTGGCGCTACGAGTGGAACTTCAACCTCGTCTACACGACACTCTGCAGAATTGGGAGCAGACCTTGTGATCAGGTCAGGTCAGATGACCGCTATTCTTGTTGCTGTCGGTTTTTGCTGCTACAACGTACAACTACTACGTATATAGCTATAGCCAACTATTATTGTTGCTCCCTCTTACTTTTGTGGTTGTGGGTTCTCGCTTGATTCTCGCTGGTCGAGAATCAGAACAGGAGGTATGCTACTCTATTCAATGTTCTGCCTGCCGAACTCCCAACCTTCACCCCATCAGCACAGCAAATCGCAGTCCGCTCCATGAGCCAAGGAATCCCGGCAACGTCATTCGAAATGACAAGCCCGACCCCTACGACAGTCCGGGCACCGAATCTGCACTGGTGCTGGCAGAGCGACAGCCTCAGGCCCTGCAACCTCCTAAGCCCAAGCTTACAATCATGACTAGCAGCAAGCATCGATCGACCTAGACCCCAGCACGCGAGACCGTTACACAAAGACAGACCCCAAGGCACATCGGGTGGTATCTTCGCCATGCGCAAAGACTGGTTTCAGCAGCTGGGGCTCTTCGATGCCGGCATGCGCGAGTGGGGAGGCGAAACCTGTGGGTCTAACTCCAGTTGCAGCCAGAGCCGGGAACAGAATCATAGATCGCGCTGAAGAGCTTTGCCGGGCTTGGGATTGGTCTTGGGGAGCTGACAGGCGACCACATGGAGTTGACCATGAAGGCTCGAGAGCTGCGCCGAGCCAGAGGTTCTCGTTACTTGTAGCTGCAGAAGGCTGAATGCGAAACTCATCCGATGACTTTCCTCTACCATCATCTTTGTGTTCCTGGCTGCTATGATGGCATTGCTACCTGCATCTGCCCACTGCAACTTCGACCCACTCCGCCGACATCGTGACATTCGGTTTCATGCTAGTGAAATCCATCACGCCGCAGGGGATGCAATGACCATCAGAGCAGACCTCGACTCCATCCGAAACCCAAGCTCCTGTTTTCACAGCCCACGACTTTACATTCTACCTGCTAAAAACTCGAATCACATCTCAACCTGGCCCCTCTCACTTTTATGATATCATGTGCCTTCAGAGCCACGGCGGAGGTGTGGCGCTGTGGCGGCCGCATTGAGATCGTTCCGTGCTCGCGAGACCTGTCCAGCAAGGTCTTCTTTGCATTTACCATCCTGGGATGCGAAGCAGTTCTTGGTGTTTTCTTGCGGATATTTCATAAAACTTAACCACTACGCTGACACATACCTTGGTGTTTTCTTGCGGACATTCCATAAAACTTAACCGCTCCACATACCCGCTTCGTCCGACCAACACGCTGTGGACAGCAGCAGTACGCGCAGGCGTCGGCGTCCTCACAGGCTTCTGTCGATAGTAACACATTGAGGCGCTTCAGAGGCATTTTCGCCTGTACTGCAGCTTGCTCAGGAGTGGGACACCTCTTCCGAGATCCTAGTCACAGGCTGGCTCTGCTAGTCAGGTTTACCTTGTGTGCGATCGGTAGCCGAGCCTCAATCAACCCGAAACCTCCAAGCCCTGAGACCCTACGACGTGGACGTCAACACGGTGGTCTACAACTACAAGCGCCTAGCGGAGTTGTGGGCTCAGGCAGGAAGATGCCAAGTGGCAAGCGGGAAGCACACTCGATGGCCAGTGACTGACAAAGATACTCTGCAGACTGACGACTTTATAGTACCAATGGCTTTAAAACTTTAAAGTACCAAAAAGTTTCGCATCTGCTTGACACGTGTAGCCCCGAAGCTTGAACATGCACGCCCGGTCAGTGATGCTTGCGATGATTGGGCCACTCTTGGGTCCCACAGCTCACCCCTGGAACAGGACCACCTGGACTACTTTTACAAGATGAAGCCGGAAGCAGCTGCTGGGTTGTGTGTAGCACGGGATTGACGCCATCTCGGGAAGGTTGAGGGAACTTGCGTTTTCACACCCCGAAGCACTAGGGCTAGTGATTTGTTAAGCTTCCGTGATGTCGCCGGCCCAGGTTAACATGAAGCTGACCGACATGGAGCCTGTCAAGGCGAACTACAACAAGCTGAAAGAAGAACTGGGCTGCAAGGACTTGAAATGGTATTTAGAGAGACTCAGCAGCAGCCAGGAGGTTAGAGTTCGCACTTGTTTTTCTTGTTGTGCTTTCTATCTGTCTCTCTCTCCCTCCCTGCCTCCCTCTTTCTGCGTGTGATCGAACCGGCGGAGGCCGAAGTTGCGAGGTTGAAGCATACGTGCCAGCTGCTAGGTTCCAGACTTGACGTCTTGTGCCTACTGCAAGCGTGCAGTAACGCTGTCGGCATCATCTCCTCTCCGAACCGATGTGACCTGGACCCCGGTTCTAAAATCCCAGATCCCTGGAAGGAATGTAGATCATGAGATGGACTGGGAGCGGGACGTGCTCTGCCATCCCCATGCGCCCGCGGGACACGAGATGAAGTGCAAGGGCAGACTGATCCCAGGCACCTTGGGGGAGTCATCAGGGCTCTTAGACAGTCTTGCACTGGGTTGTATAGACACACTCACGCACACGCACACATTGACATACGGACGTTGTAGATTGTAGACCAGAGTCAGAGTCGCGCAAGGTCGCTGGACAGTCACGCAGACCATTCCCAAAGACGAGTATCTGCAAAGAGACTTCGCTGCTATGGAAAGACCATGAAAGACCCAAACAACCATTGTGACCACCCAGTACTTGAACACTCCACGTCCGTGAACATGGATCCTTATCCTCGCCTACGCATCATCCGACATCCTTGTCAAGTTATCCTATGCCACAACACCCTGTTGGAGCCTGATATCGGATATTTGGTATATTTGGTTGTCGGGTTGAGGATAGCATAGGCATATCGACAGTCTTGTAGAGCTTTCAAGCAGGAAGGTCCAGGGTATGCTACACAAGACCCTGTGCAATGAGGCTGCAATGTACTTTCTGCAGTTTAACAGCTACTCCAGTGTACCAACGTTCACCTTTTTAAGTTGTGTTTCTGCTGTTGTTGAACTGCAACCCTGCTATAAAGTCCAATCCTGCAACGTTGTTCTTTTCTTGTGCGGAATCTCTTGTAGTCATAGTGTCGTGCCACTGCAACTCTCGATACTAGTGTGAGATACCGTTCGTTTAATCGGCTACTATTTGTCCTATCACTACTGCGCTTCTTGTTGTACAGCGGTTACTGTTTCATCACTGTCTTTTTATGTTGCACTCTTGCTCTTGCAATGTAGTGACCGTTGTATGTTGTGCGATGCGATAGGCACCTGGCATCACATTTGCTGGGAGTGTCAAGCAAGTCCGCTCATGAGCTCTCGGCACCGACACCGCGCTGCAATCTTCTTCGGCGCTGGGGTTGGGGTCGCAAGGCTGAGGCGGACGTTGTTCTTCCCTATCTTGCTCAGGTCCAAGAGTACCTGAGGCAAGTTAGGTGGAGATCGTAGCTTTGTCGGCACGGTTGTGCTTGCTAGGTTGTTTCCACAAGCTTTCTTCTTTCCCACCCTGGCTCCTCCGTGCCCGGTGTGTGTAAGGAGAGACCTTTTGTTGGTTGTTCCTTGGCATGGTTGCCTCCTTGTTGGTTGAGCACATGAGTTGTCCAGTGCTGCCTCATGCTTCTTGCTGTAGGCTCCATTTTCGCACTCATGTTAGATGGTTGCCCTCCTTTTGAAATGAGGTGGTTCGCGTCTGTCCATTTGGGGGCTGCCGGCACCAGAACAAAGTTAGTTTTGCTTGCAATCTAATGACTGAGTGTTTCTTCCACCGCCTGCCCGAGGAAAACAGGCCGCAGACGAAAGGAATGGGCTCATACCGAGACATTCTGGTGAGCTCTAAGGGTTTCCGTTGAGGCCTGTCGTAGCTAGTGCTGGATTCCCACGCCATGCTGAGTGAGAGATGCAGAATCTCAGGATAGGCTGAGATCTAGGCGGTCTAGGCAAAGATTTCTGAGCGGCGCGCTCAAGTGAAACCGCCTGCACGTCGATGCGCCGTGAGGCCCGAGTTGCAGAAAAGCTTACGTGCCTGTGCTTGTAGGGCAGACCGCTTGCGGCAAGTCAACCGTGCAAAGTTTTCTTCGGGTAGCTTTGAACCCAGGGCTAACTCTTCTTGAGTCTCCGCGCTAACAATACACAAGCCTGTTCTTGGCATAGAAGCCCCTGGCAACGAAAGGACATGATAGAGTGTGTGCGTGTAAAGAGTCGCATTGGGCGTTTGTTTGAGATTTTGCCATCCTCCGGCTCAGGCTCGCCGTGTAAATCCAAAGTCTTCCTTGAGACTTGAACCCGTGCTTCCTTGTCTAAGGTTGGAGCCCATGGTGAAGGCCTTGCGCGACAGCTTGCATGTGCCCGAGCGACTTAGCCGCAACTTCTAAATAGAGCTCTCTTCGCAGCTCGAGCGGGATTTATTTGGTTTCGGATTTCTCCATCAGAAGGTTGCCCGCTCTCCCTCGGTGTGCCTCTCTCACTCACTCGTTCTAGCTCTTAGTGTTTTCTTACATGTCCGTGTGTCTTGGTTTTCGTTTTCTCGTCTCTCTCTGTCTCTCTCTCTCTCTCTCTCCCTCTCTCTCTCTCTCTCTCTCTCTCTCTCTCTCTCTCTCTCTCTCTCTCTCTCTCCCTCGCTCTCTCTCTCTCTCTCTCTCTCTCTCTCTCTCTCTCTCTCTCTCTCTCTCTCTCTCTCTCTCTCTCTCTCTCTCGCTCGCTCGCTCGCTCGCTCGCTCGCTCGCTCGCTCCGCCGTCTCTCTCCTTCCCTCTGTCATCGCTTTCCCTGCCTTCTCCCTGCTGTCTTTCGCATCTTTGAGCTCAATCCACCACCGCAACGATGACTGGGACTGCCAACGCAGCCGCCATCTGTCACCACTAGTCCCACAAACCACGGTGGTTGGTACCACTCACTCAGTTCCACGGCCCGCGAGCCAAGCTCGTCTCCCGAGAAGATGTTCAAAGCGAAAATCCTTTTGTACGGGCGCAATCTGGCTTGTTCCATATCTGCCGACTCTCTGCAGTCTGATCTGCTGAAGATGTTTCTCATGGCAACCCGCTGCCGCCATCGCCGTCGTCGTCATCATCATCACCACCAGCAGCACCACCACCATCATCATCTTCGCCAGATGCCCTCATCCCCTTATCCATCGTCATGCTCGTCCGACGTCCCCTAGCCGCGAGTGATCATGCCAAGTCTCGTGTGTCCTGGGCGGAGACTTCCTTGGACTGAGCTTCCTGAGGCTGCCTGAGGCCGCTGGTGTACCAGCCACAGCTTTGGAGAAACTCGACTCATGAGTTACTGCAGGGGCCTAAACGATTACCTATACTATTTTGGGCCTTTGGGTGTTCCCTATACTATTTTGGGGTTTCCCTATGATACCTATAGTATAATGGGCCCCAAAACCCTATTCTAATGATTCAGGCCCCTATATTAGTGAGTTAGTGCGAGTCGGAGTGGAAACTTGAAATGCAGGGTTTAAGAGGCAGTGTTTGCCACAAGGCCGATACTTGTGGTGCTGTAGCTCACTTACATTGAACATTCTCATCTCCATCACAAGGGCAGGGCACCAGCTCTGCTTGGGCGATCCGGATCCCGTGAGTTCCAGCGTACTGGGGATGTTGCATCAGTAGGACCGAAGCCCCTCAGTCGGATTAGTCCGCATGTCAGTTCGTGATCGGCTGTCGGAGAAGATCCAAAGCCGACCCAAATCTCCACATCGTTGTCAAAGCCTCGAACGAACGCTCAGGAGTGCTGTCCGGGCTCTACAGAAGGTTGCCCCTCACTCGGTTGCCTCGTGTCCCTCCCACAATCACCTCGGCAGTGAAGCAAACAGTTCACGGTGGGTTTCGGTGTGGTTGCTCAGGGGCCTCCTTAGCGGTCGTAGTGTCCTGAGTGCACTGGACGGTGGTCGAGGGTTTCAAGACGAACTGAGAAGAACTACTGCGCTTTTGCCCGACTCGGCTTCGGATATTTGCCAGCCCGACATCCGTGCCTTCAATGAGAGATCATGCAGCTGGAGGATGATGATGGTCGTCTCGGTGTTGTTGGAGACGTGGTTGTGGCCTGTGGCTAGCGTGGCATAATGAATGGCAGAAGCATGAAGTCGCGGCTAGGGCCGGCTCGGGGAGTCGACAAAAGTAGCTTAACAAAAGCCAGTGCTGGAACTGAAAGGTTTACGATTGTTCCTGCTTCAATGCCACGACAAACTCAGCTTCCACCCGAAGCCTGGACTCGCAGCCATACTTAGCCGGACACCCCGAAAGACCTTGGCAACGATGACTTTACAGTACTTTGCATTTGGGCCAGAAGCTGCAATCCCTTCCTTTACATGAAGCCTTCAACTTCGGAGTATTGCATGCTCTTGAGCTGCATGCGCTCAGGGCTCATCATTCCAAAGCCTAAACCCGGCAAAACACGGTTTCCAGCAGCAAGGCCCCTTCAGCTCCTTTGCGGGATGGCCTGCGTCGCTGTGTGGTCTGCGGTGCGGCGTTCGCCACGCCGCAGCGGGCTTGTGGGAGCAGGGTGTACATGTGTAGTGTGCAGCCCTATGCGTCTGTCATATGTATGTATACTATCTCAAAAAGCCCTACAAGGTTACATTTACATGTTGTGTGAGTTTTTCTACGATCTCAGAGTCAGAGAATTTCCGAGACTTGTCCGAGATGGGAACTCAGCGAGCACGGGCTATCATCCAGCAAGACGTTAGCCAGCCTTCTTTCGGTCGATCATGGTTAAACGCATCATCGTTTCTCCCTCTTCCCCTTTCTTACACATAGTCCTAGACGGGTGTGGCATCACAAGGTCTGGCCCTCCACATAACAACTCCCCTGAACCGAACCACTCTCAGTCCTGAGTCAAGTCTTGCCAAGGTTGCGTATGCGCGATCACCTTCGCGGACGGAGGCATTGCACTGCGAGCTCCTGAAGGTGCAGTCGCATCTTGTGTCACATTGCAAGGCTTGCAAAGGCATCAGGCCTGTCCCCGGGTTTTAGTTGTTTGTGGCGATCAGTGGCTATCAAGAAAGTGAGACTCTGAAATGCCACCAAGCCAAAGAAAACCAAATCGAACGCTGTCGAAGAGCAGTTTTTAGATGCAGCTTTCGCCTGTCCAGTGTAACACGAGCCGGAGCGCCGGTGCAAAATCACACCAGGATAAACGATGTGATGCTTCTGATACCTCTGGCAGAAGGCAATTTGTAGCTGCCCTCCTTGCTGCTGTGCACGCATGCATGAGTTCTTCAGTCAAGTTTCAGTCACTCGAGCTACTTCCACTTGTTGTCACTCTCCAATCTCTGTCTTTCTCCCACTGTATCTTCATTGGAAGCTAGATAAAATACGTATTCCCTTGGCACGCTGAGGCTGTTGCACTTCAACACTTCCGGGACTGCAGCGTCGCTGGTGAGCCCTGTATGTTTCAAGACATGTGCTGAGGAGTTCAGAAGGCAGGATTTGCACAAGAAGTCCGAGCTTCAGTGCCAGAGGTTTCGTTTGTTTCGTAGCTTCGCTGTGGTTCCTTTGTACCCGCTTTTGGAGTGGTTCCAACAAGATGGCTGGCATAGAGATGTGAACTCGGTGCTTCCAGCCTGAAAGCTGCTTTTGTGCTTGTTACGCCCAGCTTTCGCAAGATCCTTGGTACCTGCGCCAGGTAGAGCCTCCAACAAGACACCCCAGCCGAAGCTCAGAATGATGGCCCCGGGAGAACATGAGCGGTCCCGACCTGGCAGGTGAGACAAGCTACTCCGAGATCGACGATACCAAGGCCGATGCATGTTGAGATCATGACTTGTGTGCTTTTAGGTGAGACTCCGTGATGCTTCTGGATTCCTTCGACCAGGGCGCTTTATGCGGATCCTCATACATGTTGTGTGTGATCTGCGAAACCAGAGGCTCGCAGAGCAAGAGCTTGGCGAGCTGCTACAGTGTTTCTTTCATGTTTCATGACCGCCACATGGCCCTGTCCCAAAAGCTCAACCTCAGAACGTTTCGAAGAGGCCCAAAGCATCTTTGCGTCCTTGAGCACCGCGCCACTGTACCGACCTTGAGTTTTGATCTGGGGTGTCCGGCATTTAGGGGTCGTAGTCTTCAGAGTTCATGTTTAATGGCCCATGCGGTGCCAGCGCATCAGGGTTTAGGTATGCTGTGCTGTTTAAGACTTTGTAAGCTAAGTTAACTTCAGGGTGCGTGCTTGCAACCATTTCTTTCCGGGTGTAGGCAAGACTGAGTAAGCAGCAGCTGCAGGAGTCTGACTGGTTCTGTTTGTTTTCAGAGCTGCACTGCTGCAGAAAGTGTTGATCGCAATAGCCGAGGTTGTGGTCCTTGTTCTGCCGCAGAAACCCTAAGCCTCGACAAGCATTAACACAGCCTGTCTGTAGCCCCGAGACCTTCAAGCCGTCGGTCCTGAGCAAAGACTTTTGTTCTACAGGGTTCGCTTCACTGACCGCTGCCCAATTTCACTCGTGGGCTCCAGGCACCAACAAAGTCTTTTGAGAGGTCCAGATGCATGCCGGAGCCTCCTGACGTGGCTTTGGTGGCCCTCAAGCGTGACGGGCCGGCGACCCATCGCTTGAGCTTTCTGAGTGTCGAAGACTTGGGGCATGCACCACAAGCTTTGATGAATGGTCCAAGGGTTGCATCATGGCTCGTGCGCTTCGAGTCTGTGGGCATCGTTAGTGCGACCATCAAATCCGAACGGTTTATGTGTAAATGTTCAACTGCACGTATAGATAGATGCATGCACATACTCTCTATCCGTTTGCCGATCTATCTTTCTATCATCTAATTACCTACCTATCTACCTATCGGTCTATCGATCTGTCGATGTATTGATGTGTCGATCTATCTAGGTGTCTAGTTGATCTCATCTAGTCTCAGCTAAGCTAACCTGATCTCATGTAGTCTACTCTAACCCGTTTAATCTATAGATGTGTGTGTCTATCTATGATTATGTACCTATCCACCTATCCGACCTATCCATCTAGCTATCCACTTAGCTATCTATCTGTCTGTCTGTCTGTCTGTCTGTCTGTCTGTCTGGCTTTCCGTCGGTCCTTCGGTCTTTCTGTCTGTATGTTCGTCTGTCCTCTGTCCTTCCGTCCGTCTGTCTGTCCGTCGGTCGGTCGGTCTGTCTGTCCGTCTGTCTGTCTCTCTGTCGATCTATCCATCTATCCATCTACGGATCAGTCTGTCTTTCCACCTATCCATCTATCCATCTATCGATCGGTTTCTCTGTCTAGCTGTACATACATACTTACCTACATACAGACATCGCCTGCAACATGCTGTGAAGCATCTTTTGCCAGGCTGCTCCGGAAGCCACACGACGCGCAGAGCCCTGACAAAAAGATGCACGGACGCTCCAATGCCAGCTTTGCATCAGGAATGCATGGAACTTGGTGATGCCATGTCCTATGAGAATCCACTTTTCCCACTTGCACGCAGACGCTTGCTCGAGCGCCCTGTTGTCAAGCCAAGTCGGGCCACCGGAAGAGATGATGCCAATCATCGTTTACAGGAACACCTTCCTCCAGGTCCCTCTCGAGGACAACGCCAGGTTCGTGCTTTTTCTAGTCTTTTGCTAAGCTGACTCATGACCTCTCACCTCCCTCCACTTGTGGCACCCAGCGTCCTCTCGGGTGGTGGCCAGAGCATCAGGCTTCGCCGCTCCTGCCCGCATCAATGAATCAATGTGAATGTTTGACCGTAATGCTTCAAGATGAGATGAATCCAGGAGCTCATAGGTGAACATGGACATCGCCGAGCAGCCAGCGTTCCAGCCCGTTTGTTGTGCCAGGCCACCCGGCAGCATCTGATGCGACCGGAGTCTTGCTTCGGAATCGTTGGCGTTTCAGATTTGTGGAAGATGCGAGCGTGCATCGAGCTCCCAAAGGACGGGCCACTGCGACAGGAAGACACACACATGCATGTCATATGCGGAGCCGTGTTGTCTCCGTGTACGAACTTTCCTGCCAGAACTCTTTAAGATAATCCTTTTTGACAACTTCAGGACATTTCTGCAGGCAGCTTTGTGTTTGGCATGTTCTGGGGATAGCAGCCGGCTTGCTGCTGCTGCTGCTGCGGCAGAATCTGTCGAACCTGAAGCCTTGAAGCCTCCGAAACGTTGCAGGCATGAAGTCCTCGCTTCAGACCACAAAGATGTTAGAAGTTGGCTCCATAGCCTTACAGACTTAGAGACTTCATAGCCTAAGACGTGATTTTCCAAACTGTGATCCGCAGTGGCCCAGGCCGGTCTCGAGCCGGACCCAGGTCCAGGTCTGGACAGATACTTGTCAAACGTGTCTTGGCCGAAGGAGTTGAAACTTTGCAGTCTTAGTCTTTGGATTGTGCTTCTGTGAAGGCTGCAGCCTGCTTGCTGTGGGTTGCCCTTGCTTCTGCAGGGTTTCGGGCTGGCTTTGAGTAGCGTAGGCTTTGCAGCACTTGGAGAGAGTTCAGGCTGTGCATCGCCTGCTCTGAAGAACTTCCGATCTGGAGAACTTCTGACATATGGTCATCATGAGGACTTGATCGAACACATACTATATGCAAAATGACGAGGCAAAGCCACAATATGAGACTGCGAGCATGCAGACACCACAGGACGGACGACGGTTTGAAACGCAGACCGTCAGCGGACTTCGTCAGCCATGACATGTGAGTGCGCGGGCATAGGCATAGTCATCAGAAGACGAGGCTCGAGGGGATCCCAGTGCTTTGCACCCGTACTGTAGTCGTGGGTTTGTGGAATGTTCCGGCTTCGAGACGTCATGCCTTTCTAAGGAAGGTGGTGCAGCGTCAGGAGCGCGAAGGCACCTTCCCGGAGTCTTAGTCATAGTCTTCGTTGCTAAGTATACGACAGCCACACAAGATCAGAACAGGAAGATTCGGACATGGCAGCCGCAAACTGAGAGCCTTGGCTCTCGAAGAGTACATGTTGCGGTTGTGACAGCTTAGGTGGCCCAATCTCTTGGGCAGTTTTGGGCCCAGGGTATCCCACCAGCCCCGTGGACTGCCATGGTGCGCAACAGAGAGGGAGCAGCTTGATTTCACAATTGATTTCACTTTCTGCCCCAATCATTGCCGGCCTTTGAGCTTTGACCGTAAGGCCGACCAGCGTCCAGAAGCTGCTTTGGAGGAGGCGGAGGAGGTCCTTCAAGGTGAAGTTCACCAGACTCCGGACGATGCCCGTCCGCAGACCGAACTGGCTATTCCGAGTTCTGCAGGCTCTGGGACATCGTTTCAAGGGGTTCCTTCAGCTCTGGATGACTTGTCCGTCACGGCCAATGGCGAGCCGTGCTTTGCTCCACCTTGCCTGAGCACGGAAAGCTCAGCCTCCGCTGGAGCAACAAAGGCCGATGGGCCGATGGGAGCGTTGCTTTGCAAAGCGCAGTCCGCTAGCAGCAAACGAATCCTTTACGCTTTCACTGTGTGACGGTCTTTGCGCAGGACGACGAATACGACGAGCATGAAAGTCCCCTGGCAGTCCTCCCTGGTCATTTGGGACATCCTGAGTTTTGCCGGCGACCTTGCATTTTGTTCTCGGCAGGGCACCTTGCTTGCGCTGGCTGCAGTTTCTTCAGGTATATGAGTGTTATATGGCTCTGCAAATGCCCGTTGCAACTTGTGGTCCCTGCTTAGGAACTGTGAAGCGGGCATGGGCTGCAACTACTGCCATCTGCCTCATCATCGGAAGGTCAAGCTGCCCCAGGTCGGGAGGGACGTTTACTAGTTAGAGTAGAGAGGTAGCGTACAAACCCGCCAACGATTGCGACCTGATTTTTCACACACAGTCCGCTACGCCTTCCTCTCCTTTTAATTCCGTGGGCTCCAGACACGGGAAAAGACCGGAAATGTGGGGCTTCGGCTTGTGGCACAGTATGTGTAGTGTTTGGGCTTAAGACTACGATTTTACCCTTTCACTTCCATTTACCATGGGCAACCTTTCACGGACAGCCCAAAAAGTACCTCAGGGCCTTTTGTAATACTGGCGGGCCATGATCGTAGTCACAATTGCTCGCCACGCTTCAGGCCATACGTTGCAAGCTGAAGGCGACGCGTGCAACAGAGCGTCTCGAAATCCTGATGCAGATCCTGCGCAAGAAGGACAGGACGGCACTGTTTTTGACGCCTTCATTAGGTGTCGACCTCCGTTCCATCAGCTCAGTCGAATGCCGAGGAGGCTGGGATGCCCCGCACGCTTCCTTCCATTCAGAAGTTGATCAGCATTACGCACGAGGCAACGCCGAGCTTAGGAAGTTTCACCAGATGCCGGAGCAAGCATTGGCCGCTCGTGGTTTTTTGGCAGGCTTTGGATGCCGCCAACTCCTCCCAGGCCTCTTCTCCTGATCGGAGAGCAGCGCAGGCAGGAAGGACAGTAAGATTCCGTCTTGGAGCTAGAGCTGCAGTAGCACCAATGGCGGGTTTTTGGAGGGCAGAGCATTAGGCCCGGCCTTGACCCTGGCAGGCAGTTCTGGCAAAGATGCCGGTGGCTGCGCTGCTAGGCAGTCAGCCTTAAATACAGCTTTGTGGGACTGGATGCAGGTTGCGCTAGTTCCGTAGACATTTCATGGATTGGATTGAACAGGCTTCAGATGGCTCCACGTTTCTGTTCTTGGATTCGTTGCTTGATCTGTCCACTGCACCCGCCTGGGGCCGCCTCTACTACTGTACACTGTCCAGTATCACAGTTGCCAGACTCGATGCGCACGACCGAGGTGAGTTTTTCACTTCTGACTTCGATCCGGAAGTTCGGGTCTGCTTGCAGCAAGAACTTTCGGATCTGCGTGCGCAGTGTGCCAAGATGCTCGCACATTCCAATCCTTAGATCTCAGTTCCGGTTGCAACTTCGTGCCTGACTTTTTTTGGCATGATACAATACATGCAACGACAGAAGCAGCCACGCCTGCCCACTTGTAGTCCAGTCATGTTGGTCGCTGAACAAAGTCCTCGACTGGAGACGTGCGAAAAAGCATACACTTGCCAGGTTCATCACAGAAGCAGCTTTCCATCCTTGGCAGAAGAAGTGCAGGATTCGCGAGACATTTTTGGTGAGCTAGATGATCAGGGCCAGTGGGACTTTGCAGCGCAGCCAAGAGCATCGACTTCGAGACATCTTGCACGGTTAATTCGGGATCCACACCGTTTTCACGCGACCGCCTGTCATGCTGTTCCAGTGGGCATTTGCTTGCTTGGCAGTGGCTGCTGCGGTTGGCCATGGTGATGGAGAGGACTGCAGTAGCAGCTTCATACAGAAGCGCGGCCATCAGTTTGGCATTCGTTCGTCAGATTGTCAGTGCCCCGGCTGCCCAGCATCCGGAGCGACCAAGGCTCCAAATGTTCTTGAGGCCATGGCCAATACGGGCACCGACAAGGGCCCCTCCCGACACCAGTATCAGCGCTACTACGACAAGTGGCTTGCCCCTTTTCAGTTCAAGCAGGGCTTGAAGCTTGTGGAGATCGGTGCTGAGCGTGGGGGCTCGTTGCACATGTGGAGCAGCATGTAGCTGATGCAGGCCTTGAGCCCGAGGTTCCGTTCCCGCAATACACGCACATCTATTCGACGTGGAGAGACGGCAGCTGTCCTTTTCGTACTTGGGGCAAACCTTGCGCACAACCTTCCACTGGTTTCACTATAGGTTGCGCATTACGGACTTTTGAGGTGATTCATGTGGAAAGGTGCACAAGGATGCTCCGTGTACGAGAATTCTCCGGCATCGTGTTCTGTCAAAGAACACACGGGGCAGCGGCACAGGTTTCGCGCACTTTTTCTTTAAAGATCACGGGACACCGCTGACAAGATGAACACACAAGCTAGCAACCACACCAGTATGTGTGTATGTGACCTGATTGATGGCCGAAGGCTACGCCTTTGGTGAAACTGAAACTAGGATCCTGTCGCGGAAGCAGTGAGGTCGTGGCTGCCCAGCTCAAACTGCTGTGCAGTGGGCTGCCAAGCCTATGAACGACTTGCCCCGACTTTATGGGATTCGCGGCAAGGTGATATCGTCGTACACGCTTGGCGAATGATTGTGTTTCAGTTGAAGCC
>CAJNDT010000265.1:0-17500 GCA_905221615.1 Symbiodinium sp. CCMP2592 | reverse complement strand
CCTTGCTGAATATCCCAACAATGGCTGCAACAACCATGAAGCTCAATTGACCCATCGCCGGCTTTACGTAGGTCTTCGAGAGCACAGGTGCCATTTCTCAATCTCAAGAATTGCCCACACATCCCTCGACTCCCGACGTCCGCATGCACTCCGAATGAAAGATCGCAGTCGACATCACAATGCTGCGGCGAGGTGCTCATCGAGATGAGGCGAGCTTTTTTGTGCTCCCGCTTGGAGTCGGCACCTTGGAAGCTGAGCTGAGCCGTGATGCTGTGTTTCCCTGCAAAATTAGAATTAAAAGGTTGTGGATTAAGGCAAGCAATTACATGGTTCAGGGCTGAGAGGTTTGAAGTCCAGGGATGTCCAGGGTATACAGCGTCTGCGAGTTCCCTTGTGCGGTCCCTTGCTGGTGGTCCCTTGCAGCCGGTAAGAAGGCTGGACCGCGAAGGTTGCTCCCACAAACTAAACGCAGGAAAATGCAAACCCCAAACAGCACCGTAAATTACTAAAAACACCACACTCCAAACGCTCTTGGCCGCAGCCTGAGTCTTAGGTGTCTTAGTCGTGTCTTTGGGGTTGGGCAGGTATAAACGGCCCAGAGCGATTGGCTTTAACACCCCAAACGCCGAATCCCTAAACCCTGATAAACCCTGGATCCCAAACCTCATGTAGGGGCTTGATACCTACACTATTGGACTTGGTATTAATTTTTATGCTGAGGGTTTTCATTTTTATGCTGTGCACCTTCCCGTCTCCATTGACCTCCATGTCTCCATCCCATCGTCGACAGGCTTTGTTCTTATGCGCATGGAGTCTCCTTTTATGCTTGAGTTTTCTCCTTTTTATGCTGCTGGTTTCTATTTTTATGCCAATCTGACCTATATTTATGCGGCCCCATTTCCTTGTTATGCTTGATGGGCCGGCTCGGAGGGTGGGCAGGCCTGGCCCCATTGCCCCTTTCCATTTTATGCTTGAGACTGGTGTCAGTTTTATGCCAATCTGACTTTTTTTTATGCTGCCCCCCCTCTCCCCTTATGCTCCATGGGCCAGATGGAGGCGGCGAGAGGCTTGGCTCAATTGCCCATCTGGGCGAGCCTGACTTTTCTTTATGCTGCCCCCCTCTCCCCTTATGCTCCATGGGCCAGATGGAGGGGGCGAGGGGCTGGGCTCCATTGCCCATTTGGGTGAGGCTGACTGTTCTTTATGCTGCCCCCCCCTCTAATCCTTATGATTCATGGGCCAGGGGGCGAAGGGGCTGGGCTCCATTTGGGCGAGCCAGATTTTTTTTATGCTGCCCCCCCACCCCCCCGGTTTTGTGGATTTCCGGGGTTGTGCTTCCAGAAAGAAAACCTAGGTTTTGCACAGCTGTGGCAAATATGGCTGAATTTTCGAAAATACGTTTAGGACGGTTTTTCAATACCGAAGTTCGCCTTCAAGCGCGGACGGGTAGGACCGTCAGGCGGTCGTGTAACTACTTTAGAACGGCACATAGCTTGAAGGAAAAACCATCCAATGCGTTGGGAAAAAACAATAAGTGTAAAATCGAGTTTCGCAGGTGCTATAGTGTTTTGGCAGATTTGGACAGCTGTTTCGCGTTTCAGGAGCGCATGTGGTTTTTGCTGATTTTTCGGTTTCTGTTTCCAGAGCGAAAACCTAGCTTTTGCATATATAGCCGTGACAGATGTGGTTGAATTGTCACAAGTACCTTTATGGCGACTTTTCGCTGACGAACGTCACCTTTAAGCACGCAGGGGTAGGACCCCCAGGCGGCCGTGTAATCACTGACGACGACTACGACTACGACGACGACTACGACTACCACTACTATACGACTACGACGACGACTACTACTACTTCTACTACTACGACGAAGTAAAAAACGTCCTTTCCATCACACATGCAGGAGAAAGCCACACGAATTTGCTTTACAGGTGTTAAGAAGAGAAAAAGTAAGATAATCATGAATGAAATTTTTTCTGAAGGCGAAAACCAAACGTATTCGCGGGGTGAAGCGAAGAAAAAACAAAGGTTTACTTTGGAAATGTTTGCAAATGGCGGGGGCTGCGCCCCCAACCCGCCCGGCCTTTGTTAGACCGCAAACCACCCGCTCTAATGCCGCGATAAAACGAGTACTAGAAGACAATTGGCCCGAAAGCATCATCAGCGAAGAGTGTTGCGCTACGTCATAGAATCCAGTGTATAGGGTCATAGAGTCACCGAGTCAAAAGCACGGAGTCACAGAGTCGTCAAGAGTCGTACAAGTCATAGTTCATAGAGTCATCGAGAAATAGAGTCGAGTACATGTCAAGCACAAGTCATAGTTCAAAGAGTCATAGAGTCATATAGAGTCATAGAGTCACAGTGAGACAGAATCATAGAGTCATAGTGTTATAGAGTCATAGCGTCAGAGTGAGAAAGAGTCATAGAGTCATGGAGTCATCTATGTACCACGCACTTGACTTGATGTAGTTCACTCTATGAACACTAATGTTCAGGTTTAGCGGGTTTAGGGTACAGTCCAACATGACGCAGAAGTCTTCCTTTCCTAGCTCCGGAACCTCACTATATAGACATCCCTGATTACTGTGGTTTCAACGTGACTCTATGACTCTATGCATGGTCACTTTATGTCGCAGCAGTAGTAGTAGTAGTAGTAGTACTAGCAGTACCAGTACTAGTGATAGTAGTGGTAGTCGTAGCAGTTGTAGTAGTAGTCGTCGTCGCGTAGTCGCAGTCGTAGTCGTAGTAGTAGTAGTAGTAGTTGTTGTTGTAGTTGTTGTTGTGGTACTAGTAGTAGTAGTAGTAGCAGTAGTAGTAGTAATAATAGTTGTAGTAGTGGTAGCGGTAGTAGTAGTACTAGTACTAGTTCGAACACTCGACAACGCCAATCTCTGTGAAGGGTTGCAAGTTTCACCTCAATGCACATCAAAAGTAATAACTTTACCTCGCCTTCGCGCGTTCGACCACGCCAATCCCTGTGAAGGGTTGCAAAATTCATCTCAATGCACATAAAAAAATGCAACTTTACCCGGCGTTCGTGCGTTCGACCACGCCAATCCCTGTGAAGGGTTGCAAAATTCATCTCAATGCACATAAAAAAATGCAACTTTACCTCGCGTTCGTGCGTTCGACCACGCCAATCCCTGTGAAGGGTTGCAAAATTCATCTCAATGCACATAAAAAAATGCAACTTTACCTCGCGTTCGTGCATTCGACCATGCCAATCCCTGTGAAGGGTTGCCAATTCATCTCAATGCACATAAAATAATCATCTCAATGCTCGTCAAAAAATGCAACTTTACCTCGCGTTCGTGCATTCGACCACGCCAATCCCTGTGAAGGGTTGCAAAATGCCAATCCCTGTGAAGGGTTGCAAAAAAAAATGAACTGCACCCAAACCCTGTGAAGGGTTGCGCGGCGCCCGCAAAATGTGTAACTTTACCTCGCGTTTGAACGCCCGAGAGTTCCAATCCCTGTGAAGGGTTGCGCGGGAACCGCAAAATGTGTAACTTTACCTCGCGTTTGAACGCCCGAGGCAGCGAATCCCTGTGAAGGGTTCACCCGCGCGCCTTTAAAAAGGTAACTTTACCTAGCGTGTGGGCGCTTCGAGAGTTCCAATCCCTGGGAAGTGTTTTGCCGCGGGACGCCCTAAAAATGTGTAACTTACCTAACGTTTGGGCGACGAGGTAGGCCAATCATGTGGAGGAGTCATATCTACTATTTGCTTAAGAAACCCCCAAAAAATAAAAATAATAATCCGTATATTACCCCCATAAGGAATATATTTCTTATTTTTTGGGGGTTCTTAAGCAAATAGTAGTTATTCTTAGCGTCTTAGCGTTTAGGTTTAGGGGTTTCTTGCACAGGGTAGACCCGACCCTCCCATCAGATTTAGCATCAGATTTGGGGTGTAGGGCTTAGGATGTAGGACTTAGCTTGGAAACCTGCAGGGAAATTCTCTGAGTCAAAGGGTGTTGGGCATTTTCAATATTTGGCACAGGAGGCGTGGGTGAAGGAATTACGCTACTACAAGGGATTCGGGCATCGTCATACGAAGTACGACATGATTTTGGGTCAAACTCGGGCACAGGCATCTGCAGAACAAACCAGAAACCTGCAGAATTGGAATCCAAAGTCGGATGTATCTACTTGCGATACGATTGAACACGGGAGCCCAAACCGAACCGTCTTTCTGTCCCAAGCATGCATCCCGGGTCCTGTGGCTTAGCTTCCTCCTCGATGTCTTCTTGAGGGGCGAGTGCGAGACCCTGCATTTGAGCTTGTCACTCAAGCGGCTTGGGGCCAGCAGAGAGGTACAGTATGGACCTTCAACTAGAATTCTGTTGCAGCCTCATTGGTACTTGGGGCTTGCTTCGGGTGTCGTGGGTAGTTGTACGTAAATTGCAAAGTACCTTGATTGGAATCTAATTGCCCCCACATGCACTCCCTGACTTGGAAGCTCTTTGGAGAATAAATTCGCTTGCGGGCTTCATCCTCTAAACCTTTAGACTAGAGACATTTCAAGCTCTAAACCCCATACTAGAACCGTGTAAATCCCAAAGAAAGCACTTGGAAGCAAGCTGAAGATCCTAAACCCTGAACCGCAAGCCCTAGCCTAGCTCAGCCCCCACCCGAAAACCCTAGATTGTTAAACTTCAAACTTTAAACTTTAAACCCTGAAACCCTAAGCTTCAAACTTGTAACCCTGAGACCTAAACCCTAACCCAGAGAGCCCAATACCCCTTAGTTAAGGTGCTTAACTCATAATATGAAGCCCTATATACTTTGAGCCATACTCCTTAATTCCCTTACAAAACCCTTATAGATCCCTTTAAGGAGCCCTTTTAAGGAATTTTAGGTATTCCTTAATTAAGGGGAGTACGGAAGTATTGGGCTCTCTGGGAACCCTAAACTTCGAACTCTGGTCCCCTTCAACCCTAAACTCTAAGCCCCGAGCCCAGGCGTTGTGGCTCAGGGGCTTGTAGTTGCCCGAGGCCACGGACCCTAGGTGAGGCCCCTTAGCGGGCGCCCACGCCATATCAGATCCACCTGTACGCTCGGCGAGGGTCGGATTCTGCATTCCCCACCTTCGTGGTGGCTGGATTCATTGATTTTACCATTGGCCCTCATACCTCAACTGACCTGGTTTTGCCCTGGTTGAGGCTTGGGGAGGCCTGTTGGCCCCGATTTATGCCCGTGAAGGGTTTTTGGGCCTTGGTTATTCTGCTTTGCTGCGAGGCAGCTGGTGACTGCAACGGCTCTTGGGGAGCCTGCCTGGCATCGGCGCGGCCGGAGGCAACGCACGCGAGCGAGGTTTCAGCTCAGGGCTTGGCTAAGTGGGCTGCTGTCGCTTTCGACGACCAGCATTACAAAGGCCAGGCGCAGACTACAGCTACACCACAGCCGGAGCACTCTGGTGAGTGCGACTGCACACCGGGCCGCTGCAACAATGGCAGCTGCTCAGGGAAATGGATGGTGGTGCTACGAGTGCAAGAAGCAAGTTCGTCAGAGAGCGAACTTTTGCCAGACGTGTGGGGCGAGCTGGCAAGCTCAAAACAGCTACTCCTCACACGCTCGAGGCCCCAAACAGTGGGCCCAAGACGACCAGGGCCCTTGGGAAAGGGCCTGGTCGCCAAGATCTCGGCGACCGAAGTCGCCAAGGAAGCCCCCAAAGGGCAACGGCAAGGGCAAGGGCAAGCCGCAGGACGGCACGGAGACGGCCCCCAAGGTCAAGCCAGGGGTGCCGGATATGGAACAGCTGCCCAAGCCGCCGACGAGGACTCCCATTGCTGGACCTTCAGCTCCTTCGGCACCCAGTGGAAAGGGTGCGAACAATCCGGAGAAGGCTGCCTTGGACAAGCTGATGGCAACCTTGAAGGCCAACGAAGCAGAGCTGACACAGCCGCTCCGCGACCTCTTGGAGCAACATCAACAGGAGGCCACGAAAGACGATGCACGTGCTATGCATCGAGTTGTGGCCAGTCAGGCGAATGCGAAAAAGGAGCTCGCCAGACTACGATCGGCCAGGTCAGCTTATGTTCAGACTGGGCCGGTTATGTTGCCAAGGTGTCCCAGACGCTGCAGGACCAAGTGGCAGAGCACGGGGCGATGCTACAGGACTTTGCGGCCAAGGAGGAGCAATGGGAAGGAGCGCTTACAGACGCGACGACCGCTCTGGCCAAGATGACTCGCGAGCCGACCACAGAGATCAGCTCCGAGGAGGACATGATGGACTCGGAGGAGAGGGTGGATGCCGCACTCCAAGCCGAGCAGCGGCAGCAGGCGCTGGAAGCGCGGTCACAGCAGCAGGGGGCGCAGCTGCTGGAGGCCTTGGCGCAAGTGCAGCAGGCCGCCAACGAGGAGGTCCAGAGAGAGGAGAACCGAGAGCGTACGCCAAGGCGCTCTCGCAACACCACCGACACCTCCGCCAAGGACGCCAAAGATGCCAAGGACGCCAAGCACGTCGCCGAGTCTTCGGTCCCTGGCAAGGCCTCATGATATGCCACATGGATATCATGGGGCCGATGCACCTACCCACCGTGCAATACAGCCATTCCATCGGACAGGAATGGGATTTTATGCCGCCTTTTGAAGCACGGTGGAGCGCGATTCAGCTCGAAGCGGAACTGGATTTCGACGGCATCGATTGCCAGTTCACCCCCGGCACTCCTGACCGACTGATAGAATCTGCCCGTCAGGCTGATGTACTGGGTTGTCAATGGCATGGAGAGGCGGGACCTTTGCAGCAGGTGTGCTCTGGATCTCAGGGTCTTGAGCACACTGGACTCGGGGACCATGCTTTCCATGCGACAGCTGACTGTATTCCTTCGACGACAGTGTTGGCGTATGAGGTGTACAGTGAGGCTGTTCGTGGCCTGATTTTCCGTGACATAACAGGGGGCGATCGTTGTACAGGTCCAGGCTCCGGGGAGCTAAGATCCGCGTTCCAGCAACGACCGCATTCTGTACCTCTTTCGGTTGTGTTCTCTAAAGGGGCGAATGCTTGGGGCAATGCGCTCGCCAGGGCGTTCAATCGAATTGCAGGGCTGGCCGGTGAGTGCTTTAAGTGGTCGGCCGCCGTTGGATACCGTTGCAAGGCCGGTTCCATGTCGAACCTTGGCGGTGATCCATCTGTTTGTCTTCCTGCACTCCCTTGCACCGTTCGGGGCGGTTCCCTGTCGATCCCCGGCGGTGGCCTACACGACTTCGATTTCCCGTGTACCGAGCGGCGGCCACCATCCGCCACTCTGCTTCCAGCCTCATCGCGCGTGCCGTCTGTTGCGAGCACCGTGTGCGCCTCCCATTTTGCCATTCCATGCACCGTTTGGGGCGGTTCCATGTCGATCCCCAACGGTCGAGATCTGGCCATTCCTTGCCCTTCTGGGGACCTTGCGGCGCCTGGCCGACCACACTTTCTGCAGTGTGTGCCGTCGTGGACGTGCACCGCAGGTCAGCCTGGCCAGCTCTCTCTGCAGCCTGTGCAGCCTGCTGCTCACACTGCACCTGGCCCCAGCCACCACCGTTGGCCCAACTCCGGTCATGGGTACACCACCAAGCGTTGCAAGGACGGTTCCATGTCGAACCTTGGCGCTTCTCTCTGTCCCAGGCAGGTTCCTACAACGCCTCCTGCTGGGCCAACCACAATGTGCGCCACTCCTGGGCAGCCTAGTGTCACAGACCTGCACATGATCTTGGCCTCTCATGTCAATGTTGGCCCTGACTGGTTGGGTGGCCCCTTTTTGCACTCCCGGGCCTACGACCTAACCCGCCTTGGCATAGGATCGAGTGCGCACGATCCGGATTCCAGGTATACGATCCTGGAGTTTCGCATGGACACCCTAGTGCGGCGCTCCTTGCCTGAGTGGACTCCTATGGAATACGTCGCGCACGCGATCAGGCAAGTGCCCTACCGCGTGCATTCGGCTTTCTTCCTTGAGGTCCCCCTCCCGGGATACCCGTGCCCGCAGATTCTGCTCACGCCTGTGGGTCTACCCGTGGGACACCGTACTGTTCCCATAGATCTTCGGGATGTGCAAGGCATGCTACATGTTGTAAAGGCTGTCAGAGGCAATGATGTGTCAGCCATCTGGCCCTCTCTGCATGAAAAAGGGGTCAAGGATGCTCACAGAGCTGAAGAAGCCACTCGCTCTGGCAGCCTACTCTTTCTCGACCAATCGGGTCAAGAGCAGCAGCAAATCAACTCTCTGCCTGACTTGCAATGGTTCGAAGCTCGTCCAGCTGACCATGCTGCAGAGCCCTTTGTTGTTGAGTATGTAGGCGGGGGTCCCTTGGCTCTTCGGGTTCCTAGACCGCTTCCTGCTTTCGAGCCGCCTCGTGGCTCCACGGCTGCCGACATTGAGGCCATGAGGGCCGCAGAATGTGGCTGCGTTGCAGCTTCCTCGACCACCACCACCACCCTCATGCAAGTTGGTGGCCTAGGCCCTACACCTGACCCGATAGATGTGCCACCGGCAGCAGTATTCCCAGAAGCAGAGCCGCCGTCACTACTGATCCGCCATGTAGGGGCAGAGGCTAAGCCTTCCAGGCCAAGTCCCTACGATGATGCACCACAGGTAGTCCCAGGCTTCCTAGAGACAGATAGGTTCCAGCAAGCCAACGTGGATGCCTACTCATGGGGCACAGACGGAGGACCCAGGCAATCCTTCACCATCTTTGATGTTGTGCGTCATGTCACCACGGCCCCAAGGCCGCGAGAAGGCACGCTAGCTGAGATCATTCGATCTGCAGTGATCTCAGCTCCTTTCCAGGTTGGTGCGGTACAAGTACTCATGCATGGCCTGCGCAACCTGCCACAGCCGCAGCTGGTTCTTTACCAACGCCATCTTCCCATTGGCCATGTGCCCATTCCGTGGGACCTTCGTCCTGTAGGTGGCGAGATCCTCACGGTCAACCACAAGCCACAGGAGTCGAGGTTCGATGCTATAGCCAGGTTGCGTGCAGTGATGACTGATGTGGAGGGACGCAGAGCGTGCGACCCCCTGGAAGCAGGGCATTTCACGGCTCTGGATGCCACAGGCATTATCGGGGACGCGATCCCTCTTGTATTGACTGAAGTGCAGCATTTTGTGGTCGAGCCAACATTTACCGGCTTCGCTGTTCCTGCTTTGGTTGACCCATGGGGGACTCATCCAGCTCCCTTTTTCTGGCCGGTTGATGGGCCCTCTTCGACTTCCTCCACTACGTCCACCACCTCCACGGGCCCCAACCCGGAGGTTGACTCCTTCAGATTCACAATGCTGTACGGCCCACACACGCACAGTGCCATTGTCCAAACCCCATGTCTTCAAGCAGATGCGATCCTTGAAAGACTGATTCGAGAAGTGCTGGCCCAAGGTTACCCATATCACGGGCCCTTTTTCTTGATGATGGCAGCGGGGCAGCCAGCCCTCGGGGACAATCAGCAAGAGGTCATTTTCCTCCTGTGCAACTCTGTGCATGACCGCACGGCCGCTGTCGTGGTGGACGAAAGGCCAGGCGGTCACCCTTTGTGCTCGCACCATGTCGCCCCGCAGACAATGTGTGATCGCCTGATCACAGGTGCAGCTGCACAGCGTGGGGTTTCGGTTGTGGTCAATGGAGCACCGGCCCGATTAGCCCCGAAGTGGGCTATGCAGGGCGACTACATCCAATTTGATGAAGGTCGTGGGCCGCCGCCTTTCACCCCCACGAGCTGGATTCTTCGCCAACTTCCGGTACTGTTGCCTTTCACCTGGCCGTTGCATGTTGGAGATGGGGTATACTCGCTTGATGTCCCAGGCACAGCGAGGCTGCGTCGGCGAGCCCAGGGTACCTTCCACCCAGCTGAAGGGGGTTGTCTGGTTTTGGGCATACATTCGATGCTGCCGTGGTCCTGTAATAGTGGACAGAAACAGAAGCACAACAAAAAGCACCAGGTAAAATAGGAAATTATGGCTTGAGTATGATCATACTTGGTTTTACCACGAGCCTGGTGTTTCGGGTGTATGAATGGATCCCCTCCTTGAGCGCTGGTGCCCGAATAACCTGACCTCACCGAAACCCTTTCTGAATCCTAGTATGCGAACACAATGCTCCATACTTTGGGTTTAGGCGAACGGTTTAGGTTTAGGGTTGCAGGTTTCGGGTTTCGAGTTTAAGGCTGAGGGTGTACAGGGGTTTAGGCTTTGGTCTAGGGTTTGGGAGGTTTAGGGTTTGGGATTGGGGGTTGAGGATTTAGGGGTTAGGGATTTAGGATGCGAATCGCACGGTGGAGCCTGGACCTCACTGAAGCTCAAGCAGCCATATCATTTTCCTTGCGGAAAGACGCTGCAACACCTGAAGTGAGTCCTGTGTGCCTCTGCTAAGGCTTGGTGTTATGGGCCCTTTGAGAAGCACCCAGCCAAGCCACCACGGTCACAAGGATCAAAAGCTAACGCGCAAGGCACGCACAGGCCAACTCAATGTATTACCCAGCCGGTTGATTAAACTCTGTCATGGATACACGGTGCTACAGTGCTACCAGCTAGCACATACCGCCCGCCTATTCCATACCTAAGCCTACAGCCTATGGCCTGTCCCATATATAGATTAGAGTCATAGACCGTCATAGACCATAGACCGGACCATACCGACCATACCATACACACCATACAGCCCCTGCCTATACTGACTTAATAATTATACTGATACTGTAAATATTATACTGTACGACATACAGACAGCCGAAACTTTACCGAGGGTGCGACAACCGGTGAAAGCTCGACTACACCGTCCTTACAAACTTGACCGAGAGCCTCTAGCGGTGGCCAAATAGTCAGAAACCATATCATATCAATCATGAATGCGGGGCTCATGTTCATATTGCTTACACTAACACAGTATTCATTGAACACACTTTGCCCGATCGTGCTTGCACCGATCAAAATTGCAGCGGGCAAGGCGCCTCGCTGTCAGATCTTGGGATCTGGAGTCCTAACCTACTTGTCCTTTGGGTCTTTGCAAAGCTCGTTCAGCCATGCCAGCACATGCTTGTTGCATTGGGCCGATGTGCGATCGCACTGCTTCTTGAACCTGCACCAAGCAGCAATGAATGATTTCTTTCTTTGTCTTTGTCGCTCTCTCTCTCTCTCTCCCTCTTTTCTCTCTCCCTCCCCCGCACCAGTCTCGACCTCTAGGTGGGTTAAGGTTCGGGGTTGACCGGAGCCCAAAACTGTTTCACCCTCAACTTCCGCGCTCCACGTCCAAGAAATTATGCTAACTCCGGTAATCATACCCGTAAGTCATACCACACACAGGAGTACATACGCCGTTAAGTGCCGAAAACTCCCTAAAGACTGGCCCTTGAACGCTTGAGGTTGAACAGGGTAACGGCTGAACACTAAAGCCTAAAGCCTGAAACCTTCACTAAAGCTTCTATTCTGCTATCTTCTGAAACATGGCATGGCACTCCCGGATCGTCGAGGCCCGTTCACGCGGGGTCTTGGTGGGCAGTTTATGCAGAAGCAGATTGAGCGCATGCATCGACGTGCTATAGTTCTTGATGATCTTGTAGTTCTGAACGACTTCATTGAGCTTGGACAGCTGTGCTGAGCTCATGAGATTTGGCACCAAAGAGAACTCCTTCACAATCTGGTCAACGTTGTTCCCGATGGTGGTCATGGTATCCATCTCACCTGTGACAGCATTGTGCACCTTGCGAGCAAACAGAACTGTCTTGATCTGGGACGCATTCCTGTTCTCGACCAAGCCCTCCCACTTCCCAGGAATTGCCGCCTTGCTCTTGACCAAGATCTCGCCAACCACTGTGGTGCATGACACAACATGCTCCAGCACGTGCTTACCAACGTACTCCTTCACACGGGCTGACTGCTCCACAAGCTTCAACAAGCAACGGGCCACTTCCAAAGCGCTGTTGCACAATGAGCAGTGGCTTTCGGCTGCGTCGGTGGCAGCAAGATCCTTCTTCTTGAACTCCAAGCTGGATGCCAACACCTGGAACTCGCAAATCTTGTTGGTGAGGTTCTCAACCGCAAGCATCTTGGACATCTCGGCGAGTGCCTCATTGTGGCTCAACAACGGAGCCATCTGCTCCATTGCATGGAACTCGGTGTTCGGAAGGATCACCTCGGTGCACTTTTGCCAAAAGCCTGTCTTCTTCTCATTCTTTGGGTCAGGCAAGAACTCGCCAGCTCGAATGCGGCTTTTGAAGAAGTCCTGCTGTCGGATAAGTCGCACTGAGAATGCCTCTTCCAGGGTCTTCCAAACCTGCGGGAGAACTTCCCCAGCAATGAGAAGCAAGATGTCCCCGAGCACCGCAGACTCTGTCAAACCAAGGCTTGCACAAGCACGGCAGAGGCGATCGCACACGTCGGTGCTGAAGTTCATCTCGCAGAATCTGGCCAAGGACTGCAAGATCATGTCCCTGTCGTCGGGGGCACTGTCGGTGATTGCTCTGGCAATCACTTTTGGCACATTGTCAGCCCAATTCTTCATGATCTTCCCATCAGCTTCCGTCTTGTCCATGACGGCTGACAGCTTCTGCACGCAAGTCACCTTAGCAAAGGTTCACAGATTCACTGGCAACAAATTACAGTGGTGGCGGTACCGACCAGCCGACTTTCAAATTAAATACGCAGGCACAATCGCACACACACACATACACACCAGGACCAACATGCTTAAACCAAACTGGTGCAGCATAGCCCAGCCCAAACTCTCATCACCAAGCATTGTTCCTTCCATTCGGTCCACACTATACCGCCAATACTGTAGCTGTATACAAGATATACTGTAAACTGTATACCACCGTATACTGTACATTGTATAGACTGTATAGACTGTATCTGTATAGAGTATAGTCGGTATAGTAGTATACAGTATACAGTATACAGATACGGCGCGGAATGCGGCATACGATCTGTGATTGGCATAAAAAAACAGAATCATCACTGGTTCACTGGTACTCCAGCACTGTCACACTGATCATAGATTATAGACGATTCTTGGAAACTGTGTAGCAGTAGGTGCTGCTCGAATCATACATTTTTAGTCTATATGATTATACAGATTCTCAGATACAGTACAGACAGTATCATTACAACATACTCAGACTGTAACATACATACATACATACATAATACCGTAACAACCAGCATGCCATGCCGCACCGCCCGCTTCCTCGATTGTAATTGTACTGGACACAAACACGAGGCCACTCACCCACTCACTACTCACACACACACACACACACCACACACCCCTCGAACAAGACTGACTCAGACTAGAACTAAGGGCGTGGCCACTTCCACCAAAGTGCTTGCATTGGAAAACAACTGAGGCAGACTGTCTGACATCAAGCCGTGCTCCCGAAGCTTCTGGTATAGCTTCTGGGCACCCTGACCCTTGTCCATGAAAGCAATCATGATCTGTGCATCTGCCTGGGCCTTCAAGTTCCAGACAGATTTTGTCAGGTCAATCACTGCGCCGTCTTTGCTTGACAGTTGCTCAAACACACCTGGCAAGCTGAGAGTCAAGTTCTTTACAACAGCATCCAGGATCTCTGCCATCATGGTCTGGTACGCTTCAATGGCTGCCTGGGCTGGCTCACTCGAGTAAGGTGGCTGCACGGCAAACATGAACTTCTCGCACTCGCGGCCAAGAGATGCAAGGGATGTCTTCAGGCTGTCCGAAAACTCAGCTCCTGCATTGTTCATCACAAACTGGATCTCTTCTGTCAGAGCGAAGCCTTGGAACATCTCAGAGGTGACATTGGCCTGCTGGGCTGCATCACGCTCGGCCTGCATCTGCACATTTCTGCCTTCTGCGATGGCCACGATCTCCTTGCCAAGCTCGTACGCAAACAGGGATCTGTAGATGTCCTGGTCGGTCCCGGAAGTGATACTCGCCAGCGGACCTTCCAGTGTGGTTGCGCCCTCCAGCGGCTCCAAGTCACAAACCGCAATGACGTTGACCGTCATTTCAACGATCTCTGGGAGAGCTTTCTCACTCGCCACCTGCAAACAAAACACTCCACAGGGTCACCAATTACATAGGCTGACTGATGGGCACTTAGATAGGCTTAGATAGGCTAGGCTTTTCCTGCTTTGCTGTTATTCTGACAGGAACCTGAAATTTGCAGGGTCAGTGGTCCATTCCATATCATACCATTACAATTTCCAAGAAGACTTTGAATGAAGTGGCAAGCCTAGTGGCGATGGAAGTTAGGCATTGCGGCATACATACATACAGCATACGCAGAATGATATGACACTTGGCAACATGAGTTCAGGGAGGCTCAAACATTGTCGCTCTTCAGGCCTCTGCACCCCATTGCCTATTGCCTATTGCTATTGTCTTTCTTAATAACTGTGACTATGATAATGAAGAATTAAGATTAAGACTCAGACCCGTACGGGACCATACCGGACCATAGCATACCACAAACTGTGCCGGACCATTCCACAAGCTTTGGCTTCTACCTATGCTACCATGCCGTTGCCTACAGTGCCCAATAGCCAATAGCCCAGTACTTTAGTGCCGATACCGACGCTGTACGCCCTTACTCTATAGAAATAAAAGCAATATTTCAAATGGCAATAATTGGGCTTCAGCAAGGAAATCCACTGCAAACGAAGCCCTCAAATTGAACCTTTCACAACCCTTGCGCCTCAGGCCTTGTATAAAACCTAACCGGGATAACCCTTGGGAATTACAGGGTTGGGCCTTCAATGCTTGAGCAACAGCTTTCGCAGCAAGAGCGGCACGCTCCTCGCCCCGTAGCTCGGGGTTCCTCTCTCCCTCGTGCTTCGCGAGCACACTGCCGACGATGCCCTCGATGATAACAACAGTCTGTGCCTGGGCTTTGTCCACACCATAGAGCTCCTCCACAAACTCCACGGACAGTGACTCGGCAATCCTTGCCCAGTCTTGCTTCTCGACCAGCGCTGGCACCAAGTGCTCTTGGAAAGCATTCTTCACACTCTGTGGGAAGCTTCGGAAGATATCCTGGTGCTGCTGGTTAGCCTGCTCCATCTTGGTGATGAACTCGGCTTTGCACTTCTTGCGGGTGGATGCATTGGTCGACAGCATGTTGCCGGCCAGCTTGGAAGTCTGGCGCAAACAGTCCACTTTTTTCAAAAGTCTCTCGACCTTGTCCAGCGCCTGGAAGTCATTCTAGTTCTTCAGGTCTTTCTGTTTTCGCTGCAACATTCTGTCTACTCGTCCCAAGCTGTTGCCGGTGGGCTGCTCCGGGAAGAACCGCAACGACTCGATCAATGAGGTCACCTCCGAGCCCAACTTCTGCAGTTCCTCCGCCTTGACATCGTCCTTGGTTCGCTTCGCCTGCTTGGGCTTGGCGCCCCCGCTTTTCCTCCTGCTGTCCAATCCCAACGCTAGCCTGTCCTCATCTGAATCTTCGTCGCCTACGTTTGGGGCAACTGATCCAGCAGGCAGACCCGTCTGACCAGCAGTCGTCTGTCCACCCACACCATCCAAGCTCTTGGAACCGCTCGCTTGACCTGTGCAGGGCTGCTTTGCCAAACTGATGATGATTTCATCTGCTTGCTAGGCTAGGCACTCATAGGACTGATACATACACTGATACTGTTACTCACTGATACAGGGTTTAGGGTTAGGGGTTATGTTATGGCTTAGGGCTTAGGGGGTTTGCAGTTTAGGGGTCGGTTTAGGCTTAGGTTTAGGCGGTTAAGGGTGCAAAACTCATAGCAGCAATGTACTCGGCATGCTTTCAATGTTCCTATGTGTAGCAGCACTGTAGTGGTAATGCTAGGCTAGGCTATACCGGCAATACCCAGTACACATGCAAGTTTGGGCCAGCATGCCTGGCTCGTTGAAGCGGGGCGGGCTGCACGGATCCGGTCGGCCTGGCCCCCTTGCCCACACCGCACTGTCTGTGGGGATCTTTGACAAGTTACCCAGAAGACTATCCATCTGCAGGCCGCGGCGGGACTCGTAGCGGCTCTGCTGCTGCTTCTTCATCAACCTGGGGCCACGACATTGAGTTGAATTTACACTACACTACAAGCCCCAAAAAGAACACTTTGACAAAGCCTTTGAACTAGCACCTCGCACTCATATAACCTCCAACCCTTGCTGGCATGCAAGACAAGGAACTCAGCCAAACCGTTGTCCAAAGTCCGCAAGTGAATTACACGCTGTTCCTCATAAACTTCTTGTTCGTACACATCTCGCGGCCCAGAAAATGCCTCAGCTGCACAAGAACCGGACTCAGACGACTGCCAATATTGAAATAAGCACAAAATCCCTAGGCGACATTCATGCTGCAGGCTGCAGATTGACCTGAAAATCAAGTTGGACATCTCCAGCCCTAAGCTATGTCGGGTACGTCCTCGAGAGCCAAATTTTCATTAAATAAATTGTTAGTAATTAATATAATAGATTAATATTAATGATATTAATAGCACTAGACTAGACTATTGCAGTGTAGTTGCCTTGTAGCCTGTGACTTCATGGCCGCTGGACACGGTGATCTTCTCAGCACTCACACCGTCCTCGGTGGGCGTCCGCCCGCCATGGGCAACCTTATAAGCATCCACGGTCGCGTAGATGATGATCTTGCCCATCGGCTTGATCCGAAACACGGTTTCTTTGTGGTGCAGCACTTGCCTGCCAGGAGACATACTGCCCATATGTGGGAGTCGGAGTACAATAGAGTCCGTACAGTACAGTCAATACAGTGTACCGTGTACCCATGTTTCATGATGTATACTTTGTGCAACCCCGTGCTGTCGCAAATGATATTGGGGTGTAATGCGACTGTATGACTCTATGACTATGACTCATAGGGCCATGAGCCAGGGTCCTAGAACTCCGAATGCTGTTCTGGCCGTTTTGCTTTAGGATAAACCAGCTCTGCTGCACAGAACCCATGGAAAGTCAACTAACAGGATCCTCGGATTTCCAAAGATCCCGGGATCCCACAGGAGAACGAAACGGAGCACGGAGACCTACCTTTCAATCCAAGCTATCATTACGCTGTCGCCATCGCTATCATTCTACCATTGGATGCTGCATGCTGCATGCTATAAATTACTGCAAAGCTACTGAATCAGCGAATCCGTGGGAAGGAAGGGGCGGTTCTTCATTTCCTCGTTCTTCTGCAGGATACAGATGTAGACCGTGCGCTTTGCCAAGAAGCTTTCCCGACCCTCGGGTGTTGAAATGATAACCATGACTTCCTGGCCGACAGGAAAGATTATCACTCGGCGGGTTTTCGAAGCTAATTAAGTTTGAGGGTTTAGGGTTGACGGTTTAGGCTTAGGCTAGGTTTCAAAGTCTCGGATTTCGGGGAAACTGGGAAACAACAGAATCTGCCATGGCCTAAGCAAAACATTGCGGAGCACTGGGGAAGAGTGTGCTGAATTATATAATTTTCCTGCAACCACATCAGGCTCCTTCCAAGTCGCTTCCCCGTAGCAATACACATGTACCCCGTGGCAGAACTCGCACTTGGAGTTCCTCTCGAAACGGATAACTTGGTTGG